>VZUI01083305.1:0-97559 GCA_013401135.1 Cettia cetti
TAATAATAATAATAATAATAATAATAATAATAATAATAATAATAATAATAATAATAATAATAATAATAATAATAATACAGGAGAATATTTAGCCACCATGGCTGTACCAGTGCAGAGAAAGCGTGAAAATTTTTTTTATGCTTTGGTGAGACTCTCTAGGCATTTCTTTCAGGCATGCCTTTTCTAAGCTGGCACAGAAGCAGTGAACTGTGTGCTGGTAGTGAGCCTGCAGTCCTTCAGAAGTGCTGCCCTCCCTCTCAAAATCCCACAACCAGCTCATCTTTCAATAAAGCTGTCAGCCATCTGCCAGGTGTGGCTCTGCAGAGCTCCGTAGGCACACAGAGCATCGCCTATGGCAGTACAACCTCACTGCCAACCTGCTGCATAGAAGGCTGGAGATTTTAATAAATCTGAACCATTAAGTGCTTCACAAGAGAAGAAAGATTTAGTGTATCAAACTGGTGTATTATTGATGACCTCCAAACCATCTTGCTGACAAAACCTGAGGGTTTTTTTGTCACTACGTTGTGTATTTGCTACAGGGTTTACTGGGGGCTGCAGGGCCAACAAAGAGGTGTCTACACACAAATACCACTTGAGGTGCAGCCAGCAAAATGCCACAGGCATCTCCTGTTTCCCTCTCTGCAGCCACACAGCTCATACATGCTGTTAACACTGCTTTTACACACACCCATCTGTCAAACAAACGAGGCCAAATCTTAGCTACTGTAAATCGAAGTAGGTCCAGAGGGATTAAAAAGTCTAAACTCATTACAACACCTGAGGCACTAGTATCAAATGCCACTTGAAAGACTCCAGAAAGACCTCTCATAATGAAATGAATAAAGTAATTTAAAACTCCATCCAAAGCATTCACTAGCTCAGTAACAACCTATTTTCTTCATCTTATAAATAACTATGAAAATATTCTTGTTTGAATACATCAGCAAGCATTCTTCCTATATAGATCAAAAGAATAGCCTAAATATAGTGTTACCACACCCTTTCACTTAGCAAGATGACACATCCCTCAGCTAGCAAGCAAACTTCGTTTTTTGTTTATAGCATGTCATAACAATCAAAAATACAATTTTAATATTTTGATGCTATTCAGTAAACGGCATTTTTTCTCGATACTTAGTAATAAAAATAGAATGTGCCTCATCACCTTTTGATTTCTTATGCTGAAGAGTGTTACACACAAATACACTGATGAATCTAAGTCCACAGTGTTGAAAAAAAACTAAATTCAGCTTCCCTTCTTGTATACTATATGGATTTTTCTGCATTATTTTGGGCTTTTTCCATGGGAAAGTATCAATTAAGTCAGTGTCAAAACTATTTGTAGACCAGCTTCACCCTCAGGGTCTCAAGTGCTGCAATACTTGAACTCAAACTATGTTTTTAATCTCTGCTTTTTTTTTTTTTTTTTTAAGCTTGAAGAAAAATGCCTGCTGACTGTTTCATAAGTGCTTGTTGCTGTAAACTCTGCTTGAAATCTCAGCTACAAAACTTTTTTAAAGTGTCAGTAATCGGGTGACATCAGCAGCAATCACACTGATTTACTGAGCTGCCTGCTCAGCCCAATCTGCTGACAGGGCCAGCCGCTGCTATGGAGAGAAACATACTTCCAGATTTTCCTTGAGGACAGGATAGCAAGTTCTGGGCTTGAATTAGAAACATTTGGTGAGAAATCTGCACAACAGTGCTGGCCTGTGAGAGAACACTCTGTTCTCCTCAGTCACTGCACCCTATTCAAATGTAATCCACAACAATTAGAAACCTTAGCTGTGGAAGCAGCTCTAAACATGCCTGCTCCTAAAGCCATCTCAGCTGGCACTCACTGACCAGCTTAGCAGGCAAAACCAGCAGTCAGACGTGACATCCCAGTTCACAGGGACAGCTGGGTCCACATCCAGGGCAATAAAACTCCCTGATCCACACGTGCCAAATGCACACCGGGAAACTACTCCTGGACCACGGGAAATGCACTGAGGCAAGGAGTTCAGCACTTGAATTTTGCTGGGGCACTGCTCACGCCCTGAGTGCTGCGTCAATAGCCGGATGATTCCTACACAAGCCTCTATACTTAGCAGGTGAGGGGGATGCAGAAGGCGGGCACATGGCAAAGTGTGAGGCTATGCATTGCAGGGAGCAGGGAGAAAATGTCTGTGTCCTCGCCCTGCTCAGCTTTAGGTAAAGAGAGCACAGCCTGGAGAGGTATAGCAAATCTCTCCTTGTGTACAGAATTGACTATGAGGTGAAAATTACGGGGGAAAAAAAAACCTGGTAGAAATTACTTCTACTGCAACATGAAGGGCACAGCACCCTGCCAGCTCACCTGGCAGCAGTTATCATAGTTCTGTGCCCCTGAATGAGGGCTTCTAAGGCAGCTCTGCTCTTTAAATGATGGAGAGCCTGCCTGAGACAAATAAAAGCTAGTCAATGGACAAGGTTGTCTTGTGTAATTTTGTGCCCATTGTTGAAGCTCTTTCCTAACATTTGACTGAAGGCAGTGACAGCTACAGCTGAAGGCAAGTCCTCAACCTGTAATTGTTCTCACATGTCACTTGTGCAAGTCCCAGCAGTTGCCCTGGTCACTAGATGGTCTGTATTTCCTAGAGTATGATATAGAGGACCATGACCCCAAACATTAGCTCAACTATGTCCTGAAAGAATGGGTAATTTCCCATGAGATGGACCCACCAAATTTGCTAGAGCAAAGCAATAAACAGCTCAGTGTTAGGGCATTTGAAGGCACAGTCCTTTCTCTTTTTTGTTGGGGATGCAACCAGAGCTGTGGCACGGATCCTTCAGAAATGTGCAAAGGTTTGAGTGACTCAGGTTGGCTGGTAGGGAAAGGGAGATGTCCTGGTTGCTAGAGGTGTGGATGGGTGGTACAACCCTGCCCTGCAAAGTCAGTCTCAACAACAGACTCTGCTGTTAGCTACAGAAGCAGTCTGAGAGTTGATGTTAAGATATTCCTATTCCTGACTACGGCAAGCTTGATTCCACATCCACAGCTAGGAAAGACCCAGTTTCTCCTTGCTGAGACACAGAAGGCACCATTTTGCTGCTGTTCACCCACATCAACAAAATGGTGATTCTGGAAGGCACGCATTTCAGAAGATGATGTCTCTCTCACCCCACACAACTGATTCTTTTGCAACTGCCCACCTCCTCCTCCTGCGAAACACACGTGAACAGAAGGGAGTAAGGAGCAGAGAGAAGCACAGTCACATGTGCCCATAATCCTGTCTCATATTTGCGGGGCAAGAAAGCTAGAATCCAAACATAAGAGCATGCCTACTAAGAGGGAGTTGTACCAAAGAAGCAGCTTATTTCATACAATGGGAAAACCTCTGGCAGACAGAAAGGAGCTGTGTTCTCCCCTTCATGCATTCATATGATTCCTATTAGTAATGCAGGCATGGAAAAAAAAAAAGTCATTATTTCCAAAGGTTCACAGGACAGCTGAAGCCACACATCACCTCTGAGAACACAGACGTGCTCACCCTGGCTTGAGACCCTGCAGGGCTCTGCTAATTGGCCCCCCAGTAAACATCCAGCAGCCAGGGCCGCCTGGGAGCCCTTCCGTGGTGCTTTGATCAGCCGAGCTGCATGTGTGGTGATTCCACCCAGGGAATCCCCACCTAGCAAGCAAATGGAAAAATTCCCTCCTATGCACAGTGACTGCTTGCCTGGCTGAATCAAAGGCAGCCATGGCTGTGGGTTTTCTTTACTCACACCTGAAACATCATAACTACTCTCCTCCTAGAGGGAAAGGCAAAATATACTAGGTCACGTACGCTGTGGAGGCAGGAGCAGAGAACTTCCTTCCCTTCTCAGTGTTCATCAGAGATTGTTATTTTAGAGCAATGAATTAGTTGTACATTTTCCTTCTCTTGCTGTATCAAAATACCATACTCGTGTTTTCCTGCATCTTCCCTGTCAAAACTAATCTTTCACTCCTAAAGCATAAACTAACAGAAGAACTCTGGCTTGTACACAGACACATACACTGTAACTAGAAAAGGGTTTGATCCCAAAACTGCTGGACACCTTCATTTCATCTTAATTTCAAATGAAATTAAGGTCATGGCACCCACAGACTTTGCCCAGATTCTCACTCATACATGAGTAAGCGTATAGCCAATCAAGCATGTACTCTGGAGAGAAGAGCTAAGAAATAGTATTAAGGCACTTTATATGGCATACAATCAATTTAACATTGCCATTTAAGCTGGTGATCAGAATTCCTCCACAGCATACACAAAAAAAGAGTTGTTTGTAAGATCGAGTAACAGACAGACAGTATTTTTTACTAGCTGTGCTTTTCAGGTGGGCATCATTATTTCCAAACAGTGATTGAAGAAAAGTTTTTTTTAGACTGTGAAACACCCAGTTGGTCTGAAGTGTAGGACAGTCTAGCTTAATTACCCATTGATCAGCCACTAAGAAATAAGGTATCTTGAAACCCTCAGGGACTTAACAGTACTAAACAGGACATGAAAGTAACTTCAAGAATAAAACATTTCATTTTCCACCTCTAAGTGACAATGAGATTTTGTACCATTCAGTATTTGCTTCCAGTTTCTCCAAACTTTCAGTTCTATATTTAGTACAAAGTTGCTTTTCTACTGTTTTTAGCAAGAGAACATGGTCACATAAAGATACACCCAGCCCACTCAGGTTTCCCCCTAATCATTTCACTCACACAACCAGCCATCACACAATCCTACCTTCCCAGTTGTTGTCATCACACAGTGATGTTAAATCCAGCCGAGGCACTTCAGATACAAAACTGTTTTCCTGATCATCAGCATCTTGATTTCTTTGCAACTTGTTTTCAGGCGTGCTTGGATGTTCTTGAATCTTCATACTTGAAGTCAGCTATGTTCCCATACACCCAATGAAATGAGAGAGAAACGGAAAAAAAAAAAACATTTCAGGATGCTGAGGGGAAAAAAAAAAAATCCCTGCAAGTCACAGCAGCAGTAAGCTCATGCCTTTAGCTAAAAAGATCCAAACAGACCCTTATGTTTCCAGCTCCAAATTCAAATCCCTTGCTTGGTGACCCCTGTGTACTAATTGTTCACTCACACCAGTAAAAACATCTGTCCCTCTGCCTTCCTTTAATTTTTCCTTCTTTAGAAAGCTACTGCAAGTTCCCGAGACTGCCTGCCCTGACAACTGCATGCAGCTGAGAAAGCCTCCAGTAGTGGATTGGGATGAAATGGGAAGGAGGGAAGCAGGGAGGCAGGGAGAAAGGGAAAGGGAGGGGGGTGGCTGCATACACTTCCTACAGGAGCGCAACTCCTTTGAGCAACAACAAAAATGCTGCTGCTGCTGCTGTGAGGCTGTAGCAATATGGTGCCTTCTAAAAAGCAGGCACCAGAGCTCCTGAGGCAGCAGCCGCAGCCAGCCAGCAGTGCAGGCTACGTACATGAATGCTCTCATGCAGGCTGTGCTGGCTCAGATCAATTAGTGCCAGCTAAGCTGTGCTGGCTGCACATTCCCCGATTTCCTGTGGTTGTTTTCTAGCTGGGCGTGGGGAGAGCAGAACTATTTATGGAGGAGCTCTGGGTATTAAAGCGGTCTTGCGCAAATCCAAACGGCAGTAGGGTTTGGCATCTCAGCTGCAAGCAGTGTGGACTCTGGGAAAACGCCAAAAAATTCACACAAGCATCCAGTAACAGGAATAAAAAACCCCAAAAAAAAGCAGAATTCTGTCAAGTACATGATTCATCAGCTAGTACTACCTAGAAGCAAATGCTGTTTGTCTCAGCACTGTTCTCCCCTGCACATACCACACGTCCATGTGCATTTGTGCAGAAATCCCTGCCATTCCCACAATCCAGAGGCACAGTGCGCGTGTCTGTGACAGTGCCTGATGAGAGCGCTTCTGTCACTCCAAAATAAACTAGCTGTAATGCCTCACAGAGAGCAATAGGGAAAAGGAAGTGTAATGCATGTACATAAACATGTAGCGTGATATGTATAAACCCACCAACAAACACAGAGCTAGATGAATAGACAGGATTATGTTACTACATAAACTATTCGGATTTGTTAAGAACAGCTTAGGCATAATTCTCTCAAATATAGTCTAGTGGGCAGTCAGCACGCAGATTTTCCCTCTGCAGGTATTTTGAAAATCTAGTAAACAATCTGCATATTCTGATATGGGAAGAAAATGGGCCAAAAGAAAATAATCAGTATTTTTGGACCTATTTTCCTTGTGAATCCAGATGCATGGCCAAATGCTTCAATATCCGTAGTACGTGTCACTAAGGCACATTTACTTTTTTTCATCTGCAGAAAGCTAATGATGTGTTTGGTGCATCTTTTCTCTTTTGAGCAGAGAAAAACAAGTAACTTTCATGAAGAGGGAAAAAAGTTGCCCAGTGGACAAATCATATGAATAAATGTTTTTATCTGGATTCAGCTCCATCAATCCCTGCAATTGAATAGGGTGCTAAATAATTCCATCTAGGCTTTCTTTCCAACAAAAGGATCAGGTGATCTTTAGAGGTCCCTTTCAACCTGGGCTGTTCTACTGTTCTAAAAATCTGGTCGATAAACACCCTTGTATTTGCAAAGAGCGCTCTGCATTGTATTTGTGTAAGGTGTGTATTTCCTGTTCATTTCAATAAGTGGCCTTTTTGAAACATTATAACAAAATGAAACACTAGATGACAGTTTGCCAAGCACTAATAACTCATGCAGCTTGACGCTAAATCTGATTACAAATGTGTTTATTGTGAGAGCTGTACGTGGAAAAATGCTAATTCACCGTTCAATATCTTTTAAGCTGCTTCCAGGTTGGGAGGACTTAAATATTTCTCTAAGGTCCATTGACAAATTTCCTGCCAGGATTTAAATAGTCTGTGTACCTCACAAACAAAGACTGGTCAGTGGCCAACTGTACCAGTTGACAAACCACTTGCAAATTGCCAGCACAGTATTTAAAGGTGATATTTTAAGGCAAGGAAAGAAATAAAGCACTGAGTTCCAAAACTGGTGCTATTTTAATAACAAAGAAGTGTGAAGAAGAGGAATGTATCTAGATTTTAACAATTTCAAAGGGAGCAACCTGAGAATACCATCTTGTTACCACTACTGATACTAATTAGAGATAAATATTATTCTATGAAGAGTGTACAATCTCCTGACTTATAAAGACTCTTAAAAGATATCTGTAGCAGATGTAAGGACACTTCCCAGATAGGTAAACATTTCCATTACACATGTATTAGAAAGATCATATTGATGTCGTCTTCCTCCTGAAGTAATTTCAGTTGTTGGAAATATTTAAAAGGTATGGGAAAAATAGGCCTGTGCCCTGCCTGAAGCCAGTTACCCTCCTTTCTTTGCTCACTGATGTAGGCTCTAAGACAATGAATAAATCATAAGGTCTCTGAAGAACAATAGTGGTACAAACCCAGGAGACTCAAGAAAGCAGATGTTTAACTTCCTTTGCATTAATGCTCCAATGGTAGATAATTCAGTATTCCCATCACTTATTTTCTTTTTTGATTTCCTGACGTGACCAGCTGCCAATCTCTAGGAAAGTAATCAAGTAAGGGAGAACTACTTTGCTTTAGGTATGGAAGTGCCAGAATTTCTTACAAATCAAAGGGGCAACAAGTTGATTATGTTGGTAACAGTTGGCAGTCACAGTTCACTGCAGATATTACATAAATGACCACAAAAATCTTCAAAGCAGGTACTTGAATTCTGCTTTTTAGAAGCTGCTCCTGCAGCCATGCTTTGCAGGCACCAGTAACTGCAGATCTAAGCCTCAGGATAAATCAGCTGCATTCATTCTCCCTGCTCCAAAGGAGATTGAGCATAAAGAGTAGCTCAAACAGCAAGAAATAAATGGCAACAGAAAGACTTTTAAATTCTGATCAGGAGGTTGTATTCTGTTCAATTACATATGCATTCCAAGCAACTCTATATAAAATGCTTGCTTCCCCCACGTGTGATCTTTTATTACAGCCACAAGCAGGAAGCATCCTTAAGCACATTTTAGGAATACAACCTGATGCAAGAACACAGCCATTTTGTTGCCTTCCTCCTACCTGAGCCACGCCAACACCCCTCTACACTTGTTGCCATGTTGGTATGAAACTTATGGCAAATTCCAAATCCTTTTCCTAACAGCTTTAGACTGGAGGCAAGGTGAGAAAGAGAAAAGAATAAGAAGAACCCTGTCCCTTCCTCAACCTGAATGAGTTGTTTGTTATGAAACATATGTCTTTAACCTGTCCTAAGCAAAAGGCTTATAAGGGGCAAGGAATGTAAAACAACTCTGCAGGAATGTAACATTTTCTTGACCTTATAATTCCTATATAATACACAATCTCTGGGTTAAGATCCTCTCCTGCAGTTAAAATTTTACACTTTAAAACTTATCCTAAGGTATAGTTTATATTAAGGTTATGATTTCATATTTAAATGTATCTCCACCAGGCTAATTTACAAGCTTAGGAGGAGTATTGTGTGGTATGGCAGCAACAGCAGCTTTTCTACATGCAAGTGGGTACGTGAGGAACAAGGTGTTGCAAAATCTAGGCTCTGGAAAACACAACAGCTCAGGAGCAAGTGGAAGGGATTACTGACCCTCTGTGAGCAAAGTAGGAGATCCATGTAAGCCCAGTCAGAGCAGTGAGCAAAGGTAGCCCTAACACCCTTTGCATGGGCTACACATTTCAGGGTCCCACAAACTTCACAGCTACCACACAGCTGATGAGCTGTTAGCAACCTTTTACCTTTCCTGTTAGGTGGAAATAATTCCTACCAGAAATGAAGTCTAATTTTAAAATACTACCAGCCTTCAATCAACTCCAGACAGTGAGAGAAATCAGACAGTGGGTATAGCTGCTTTACTGTGCCCATTTAAAATGGATGCACAATTGAGGGAGAGGTGCCTCAGATTAAGTCTCCCCAGTATTTTAAATACTTGGCTCTCTAGAGGTTTTTTAAGCAAACCCAAAGGAACCAGTGACTGCAAAGGAGTTCAATCTAACCCAACCCCAATCTTTGAAAATACCATAAAGCCAGTGCAAGAAGTGTGTGTGTGCAAGAGAAATGAAAAGCTGCAGGTAAAACTGCTGCCATCAACATCACATCTCCCTTCCTGACATCCATCCCAGCTATCAACTCTTAGAAAGAAGCAGGAGGTGATCCAGTTTTGTAAGACAAATGGATTACAGACACCTGTGCTCAAAAGCAACAGGCTGCATTAGGTAATGATAAATAAAAGGCCAAATGATTTTAAAGAAATCAAGAGAGACAAGCTAATCTTACTACCCTAGCAGATAAGCAGTCAGATGTCCTTTTTGCCATAATTAATAAGGGAACTTCATGTCACTTAAACCACAGTGCTGACTTCAGTGATCCTTCCCCTTCCGGCACGGAAGGATCAAAGGGACTGAAGCAGAAGCTATCAGGCTCCCCAGTGGTTGAGAGGATCCCTAAACAATGTAAATAAAAAGTACATGCTAACTCCATTTCTCTTGTGAAAAACAAAACTATATGCATAAATGCTTGTTTCTGCTCAAAAAAATGCTCATTTAGAGACCGTAAAACTGAAACACAAAAATAGCAACAAAAAAATACCAACCTGAGAATGCCTGAAAAAAACCTCATCGTTTTCACTTTCTTTGCTATAAAAAAACAAAAACAAAAACAAACCAACATATTACAAACACAAAACCAGACTTGTCTTGTAACAAAAACAAGCAGGACTTCTGCACACAAAGGTTTTTACATTCTTGCTACTCCTGCACATTCACTAACTCACACAGTAAATGAAGGGACTCTCTGGGCTGCAGCAGTTCAAGCTGCTAAACTATGATTTTTTGCTTCCTCTCAGGAGCTATTTGAGAATAATAATGTCATTTAATTCCAGTGCCCTTAATTCAAACCAATACAATTATCCCAACAAATGTAACTGTTGAGAGAAATTGGCATCTCAGGTGAGCAGAGTGAGGCTGTACAGCTCTCACAGAAGAGTGAAGCACAAGGGAAAGGGCAGGATTCCCAACCCAGAGGCCAGATAAGACAGGCCCTGCATTCACGTGTGAAGTATGCTGGTTCAGGTGCTCCACAGCTGATTTCTTTTCAAGTCTGCACCATCAGCACCTTCAGTGGCATTCCTGTCAGGCTGGGAAAAAAGCCTTGGTGGCATGTGCTGCAGGGCAAAGCCCACACAACACACACACCATGAAGCTCTGCTTGAAAGTTAACATGGTGGCTAATCTGTTCTGTGGCATATATGTCACGCCCACAGCCTGGGTGGGAGAGCTCTCATACTACAACCAGAGGGAAAGGAAAACATATATATACATAAAATAAAATTAAAATCACCTTTCTTCAGATAAAATTTCCATGTCATCAGGTTCTGTTCTGTCTATAGGCTTGGATGAGTTAAAGTTTTCCATACTCTGCAATACAGTAAATATTAAAGCAGTAAGATATAGATGAGAAACAGGTTCAAGCTGCAGGCCATTAAACAGATCAAATTAAACAGAAATATCCAACAGGATTTCTAGGAAAAATACACACTACTGCCCACTGTAACAACAAACCCCACACTTTATTGCCCACAAACTGCAAGAAATCCCAACTGCTCACTGCTTCAACTCTTTCACCAGACGACCTCAAAAGGTCAGAACAGAATAATGCTGCATGGTACCCTGCCAGCTCCTGCTTTACAGACTGACAGACCAGGCTGCTAGGGAGCCTAGGCCTAGGGAGCAATCCTTTGGTCTGTGCAACTCCTGTAAGAGCAGGTAGCAAAATCCACAGCAACCTCTCAGCAAAACTCCTTATGCTCATGTTAGAAAACTCTCCACTTCTCAGCCCTTCCTTAGTTTCTTCTTAAACAAGCATAAGAATGCAAAGAGACTGCACGGATGTAATGCTGGGATAATATGAATGCAGGGCAAGCTATCCAACTAGTTATGACCTCTTATTCTGAGATTTGTCTACCAATAAGAACATTAACAGGGTTGAGTACTGTGAGGACAAGCCATGTGGCTACTTCAAGCACATATCCAGGAGGCTTTCTACCCTAGGTTTTGGGCAAATCCCTCTTAAACAGGAGGAAGTGGGTTCCTGCCCTGGAAACTATGTGCACAGACTTATTGGAGCAGTCACAGCCCTCTCTCACCTGCTACACCTCCAGCCCCATATGGTGACACAGGTCAGTCATTCCAGCCTTGCCTAATCTGATTCTTAAAGTCCTACTGATACCTGGCTACCATGTCCCTAAAATGTGGTTACAAGCTTTTAATGCTTTGTGCTTGGTTGGCTTGGGAGTCTAAGCGGAACTGACAGTTGCTCCACTGCTGACTTGTGCTTTTGAGCCAGATGCAATCAGACAGCTAAAAGGAAAGCTTCCACACACTGTCCTACATACACTTTCAGGCTCTGAAAAAAAGGAATGCTCAGAAGAGGGTGCTTAAGGAGAGACAACATCAGAAACTTGTTTACATGACAAAGGCCTATTAGTTAATGCTAAGGTGCATGTTATGTTATACTCCAAGTAGGTAGTCTGATTGGGGTTATTATTTGATGTGTAAAGGTGTAGAAAGAAAGCTAAACCACCACACATCCATCTGGCAGTCTCTGTAATGCAAGTATGTAATAAACATACTCATTAAAATTTAAAAAGAAGCTTCTGCTCTTCCAAAACAATAGCACCATGTTCTCTGCAAGATGTTTCATAATGATACTTGCAGTTGATCATCCCATTCTGACATTTCCTCTAGCAGAGCAAGCAAGAACCACATTGCTGGTCATCTTGGTCAAAGTGCTTTTAATACGGGATTACTTCATTTTACATTCCTTTCAGCCTTTGCCCTTCAAGAGATCAAAAAATGAGGGGCAGGGTAAAGTCCAGTGGACACAGCTAAGATTGAGGACATTTCTTCTGGGCACATTTGAAGACTTCATGAATGTTTTTCAGGTCCACAGCAAAAGTGGACACTACCATCAGTACTTCCTTTCCTAAATCCTAACAAAAATCCTCATTTACATCGAAACTGCTTTACACTCCAGAGGCACAGAGAAAAGGTGCTGAAAAGATTACAAGCACTAGACCTTAGCCTGTCTTAAAGTACATTGCTACAAGCAAAGACGGAAGTGTGAATGAACCTGTCTC
Source organism: Cettia cetti (assembly GCA_013401135.1). Lineage (NCBI taxonomy): Eukaryota > Metazoa > Chordata > Aves > Passeriformes > Sylviidae > Cettia > Cettia cetti. The sequence continues at coordinate 12,176 of VZUI01083305.1, forward strand.
ACTCTGCTTTCATGAAGTACCACATGAGAAGATTGTGGATACTGAGCACTAAATTTAAGTTACTAAATTAAGCATGGTATACAATTTTTGGCATCTTGCCTTCTTTTGATCACAAAGAAAAGCAAATCCCCTCTCTCTAGTATCTGCACAGGGTGAGAAGATCAGATCATTGCAATTTTGTGATCTAAACCAAATGAATCCAAACACAAGGTCACATTAAGAACTTGCTTTCAGCAGGCTCTAAAACTTAATTAAGCATCACTGAAGGAAATGGCCTATAGCTCAGGACAGTGTTTTCACACAGCTCTTGCTGTTCCTGTTAACCATGCAATGCCGGCTTGGTGCAGGCACAGCGCTTCTGCCACTGTACACAGACCCTGTGCTGAAGCACAGTGAGGTTTCTCAGCTGCCGACACTCCAGTCAGTGTTTTCTCTGGCTGAGAGGGAAGGAGGGTGAACCAGTTTTATTCTATAGCTTGTGGAAGTAAACAAACTGTCCTCTCCTGTGAAGGTCACAGGAGAATATGCTGGAAAAGTTCTACCGTATTCCAGATCTTTACAACATTATAACAAAGTCATTGACGTCTTCAGTAAAAGGTGGATAGAGGGGTCACCTTTTGGACCAACACACTTCAAAGCCCTTTCCAAACTGCAAGCACCAAAGTGAAACACAGGCTTTAGGGAAAAGGCATAAAACACCTTTGCCATCTCATGATCAAGTAGTTGCTTGAAATCTAGTTTCAGAACTTAGCAGGAACATGAAAATAAACTTGACCCAACATGAGAACCTAAATCTAAAGTTCCAAACTCTTTGCAAGGCTTTTGAAAGACTGAGAGAAAGGCCTGTATCGTTTTATGCTTTCCAAAATGCTTCACCAAATTCAAAAGAAAAAAGCAAGAAGTTGTAGAAAGAGAAAATGACTGCACATGGCAGAAATGTGGCTTCACAGTCGCCTCAACACAAGGGTTACAAGTGTGGGATCCAGTGTTTCCCATAGTCCAAAACAGCCACTGAGGCCTGTACTGCAGGCAAAAATGGCTACCTAAAGGAACCAGATGTGCAGTGAAATAAAAAAAGAGTTTTTCCCATCCTAGTAACAGACATCAAATAGTGCAGCATGCTGGCTTACCACAGGACTGTCCTGGTTGTCGTTAAGCTCTGAGAGCTTGGTACTGGACTTTTGTCGTTTTGATTTATTCCTTTCACTAAGGTATCCAGAGCTGGTCTCTTGTAATTTTTCTACATCTTGAGCAGCTAGAATACAATCTTCAAGACTGCTGAATCCAGACGGAATGTTTTCCTTGTTGACAACTTCCCTAAAAAGAAATGGGACATTATAGAAAGAGGTTGTTTAAAATACTCTTGCTACATTTAGGGTAGCAATAGAGAACTACATCATACTGACTGGTGCAGTTCCAGCAACATCATCTATTCCCCATGAAATCATCTCTGGTTCTTCCCAAGGCAGCCAAAAACACACACTCTGCAACGCTAAGTCCCACTGAAGAGTGAAAGCCAAGTATATGCACCTCAGGTGAGAAAGCTGTGAGGATCTGTGTTTGGGATTTGATTCACTTGCCACTAAACCCAACAGACAGAAGCCTTCACATGGAAGCTGGACTAGCCCCCAGCTGCTTGTGGAACTTTTATAGAGAGTATGAAGCATATTTTCCTTTGAGACACGTGCTTTTAATTTAGAAAAGTGATTCACAGCTGCAGTCCAGGGATCTCCTTTGGTGCATGACACCGCATAACTGGCCCTCTTATTCATAACTCTCAAATGCAAGAGCAGGACTGTGGTGCTTTAGTCAAATCCTTGATTTCTATTTGGGATTACACAAAACATAAAAGGGAATGTACCTCTGCAATGGTAACACAACTGCTAGGACAGAGGACTCTCTTGTTATGTTGGGAAGAGAATGGGATAGCCAGCCCTAAGTCATCACATGATACACTCGCTGGGACTCTCTGGGCTTGCAAGGTTTGTGCATGTTTACCCAAAGCCTGGCGTATGGATTATCTTGCCCTGTTGGATCCTTCAGCAGGCAGCTTTCCATTTACCACTTTTTAAGTAGTCTCCTCTCTACTTTGCCCAGCAGTGAAGATGCACATACACATCACTACACCATGGGAACAGGAGAAACACAAGGTGTCTCATCACCCTGCTGGAATCTAAAAGGCCACTTGCTCACAGTTGACACTGAAACTGGAACATTTGCTAACTCTCTGTGTGGCTGTCTTACTGTCCAACTGTGGCTGTCCAACTCCAAAGGCTGCTTTCAAGAACAGCAGGAGAATTCATCTAGACTTGACTGGTGTCATAAGAAGCCAGTTACTCTGCAGTATCTGGACAGCGCCAGCATGGCAAGCATTCAGAACAAAAACAAAACTAGAAGGTTCCAGTGACTTTCTAAATGACAGATCTCTAGGTTTTGTTGGTGGAAAAGAGATACAAAGAGGTATGATAAATCTCTGACTAAACTTCTAAGATAACACATTTGCCTTTGTGGAAGTTTTTACAAACCCTTCAGCAGACCAATTACACATTCAGAGCCTGTAGATCATGTAATCTTCAAAGCCTGGGAGTTCACCTATGTGATTTTGTGATAAACACTCTTCCTGCCTGTAGTCCCATTTTGTGACATTACAAATCCTCTTGTGATCCATCACAAGGCAAGGAGATGAAACTGACAATCAAAAAACAACAGAAAGATGTTTTGAAAAGAATACTCAATTTTGATAATTTACTCAGAGAAATCCCAGCAATCTGACCTAAGGGAACCAGGGAAAACAATTTGGACCACAGCCAGCTTTCAAAACTTCCAATATGCTTTAAATCCTTGGCTCCAGCTTTCTGGACGGAGCCTGAATAACTGTGTCAATCATATCTAGAGGCAGCGCTGAAGAAAAACCCTGCAGTACTATATGCTTCCAAACACGTACACGAGCCAGTCTCTGACCTACTTACCTGAGAAGCCTGTCAGCAGGGCTACTTAACAAGAAAAACTACTTTAGAGCTGCTGCCAGATGCTTTGGTGACTTGCAGGTGCCAATTTCCCAGGCCACCTTTAACACCTTTACAGTGTCTTTTGATTCACTATGAAAATGGTGCCTTTTTTTTTTTTTTTGTAACTACAGATTTTTTGTGCAACAGCAGCACTGACACATTTTGGGATACCACAGATGCAATATTAACATGAGGTATTGATGGCTATGCACATATATAAAAGTAGTTTCATATAAAGAGGTAGAATTTGGGGAATTTCCAATAGAATTTGGGGAATTCAGCACCCAGGAAACAGCAACAACAGGAGACTAGATGTTTATTTTGGAATCAACTTCAAATCCTAGCAATCCAATACTGCAGTGAGGCATACACACTCTTTACAAGAACTAGTGCTGTGTTACAGATAAACACGCCAGTTAAGAACTGATTAGAATGTGGCCTTGCGAAGTCTGTGCTGCAGTTTCTCAAATACAGCTATGCCTTGTGTAAAAAGTCTGTTAAAGCTGTGTTGGTAATACATTTGTACCACACAATATATGTCACAAGCAGAGGAGTATGAATGAAAAAAAAAAAAAAAAGTGTTATCTTTACTTTGTGACAGACATTTAATGAAATTCACTGCAAAGTCATGTTTAAACTTTGCGTAATAGAGTGGATTTAAAAAAAAAAACTTAGATTCTGATTAATCAAAAGGAAGATTTTTCTAATTTCAGAAACTCCCAAGTCTCCTCACTAAATTCAAACACAAGCTGTGCCTCCACACACAAAAGAGGAACTTAATCTCATTTTTGAAGACATCCTGAATTCAGAAAAGCAGCTGAGCCCAATGTTTTTATCTAAAAAAAGTTACAGGCAGCAGAGCCAACTGCTCGGGAATTTCCACTAATGCAACAAATACTGTAAGTAACCAATTCCAAATACTGTAAATAAAAACTTGACTGCATAATAGATACTTATCATGCTTTGCCCCACTCCATGATCTAGTAAATTCTCAATTTCCCATCTCTAACTGATGCAATGGAGCTCTGCACAGGCACTGAAGTCTTTGCACTTTCAACTCAGGGCAAAGGTCAGTGCCTTTCATAACAGAATGTAGCATTGCCTTGATAAGAAGACATGACTGGGGCAGACTTAAAATATACTTTCCAAAACAAAGAAATCAGGCTCATACATGTCTCTGTTTCTCCGGGCTTCCTCCTGCTCTTTGTGGTGTCGCCTCCTCTGCCTGGCAGACACATTAGAAGAGGCTGAAGATGTCCCGGATTCAGAGTCCTCTGAACTCTGGCCACCTGAGCCATGAACATCAAAGAGATGCTGCTCCACAGCTGAGCGGATTGTCTTCTCTAAATACCTGTCAAGCCGAAAAATAAGGTCAATTGAGCTCAAAGACTTTGTGGAGCTCCCTCTCTGCAACAATAAATAAAACAGGGGTATCTGTGAATTATATTTTCTTAGGATGGCAAAGCAGCACAACATGTTCCAGCTCTATGCCATATGCAAAGAGCAAAACCAAAATCTTCAGATACCCACTGGTTCAAGTCCCTCAGAATAGCTGAGCCTTCCCAATAAACACTGCTTTTTTTATTTCTAGGGATGTCTGAAATTTCAGTAAAACAACTAATTTTACTTACTGCAACTACAGATATTGGTGCCTAACTTCCATCCTCCATTTAAAAGACCCTGCTGTGACAAAATTGCATCTGATACCCAGCCATGCTGACAGTGGTCAAGCCTGTTGTGCAATACCAGCTCAGTAAGGCAATGGATCACCTGCAAGAAGATGATTCACTGCTGTCTCACAGAGGGATGACAATAAGCAAAGAGTAGCTCACTAAAAATTCCTCACACGCATTGTAACCAAGCATAGGTTTTGTTTTACTCTTTTCACACATTCTTGGGCCACATTCTTGTTTATCCACAGCCACCCTGACACCAGTGTGAGAGCACCCTGCAGTTGCATCAGTTAAAGACGTGGGACTACTTGAACTTTCAACAAAACTGAATTTTCATTTTGGTACTGCCATTTTGTTGTAATATTTTCTTGCTTCCTTCATCAGAGAAAGCTTTTATGTGAAAAATAATTATTTTTCAAAGAACTCATACAGAAACACATTTTTGTATATATCCCCATACCATCTCTGTTTCTTGTAATGCTTTAAGCAGTCACTGAAGAATGGGTTTTTCAAACATGCATGTACAAAGTCCATGTATGGCTTCTACTGTTTTTTCTATAATTAAAATGTTATTTCAGGATTTGCTGGTTAATTTTCAACTGAGTAGCTACAGTATGGGAATCTTAGCTTGGGCTGATTTTTCCTTTACAAAAGCTGTGCTAAGTTGCCACACTTGAAAGCCTGCTGGGACAGCAGTCCCTGGAAAAGTCAGAAGACCTTAGCAACTGCAAAAGCCCACATGGTTTAACTAGGCAAGTATGTCTGTATTTCACTATTGACATAGATCAGTTCTGCAAACCCATCAGCCATGGGGAATTCCCAGCTTTGGCAAAGGAGCTCTGCTCCTCCCAGTTACAGCAGTAGGGTCAAGTCACGTCCTCTGCTGGGATGCAACAGGGAACAAACAAGAGCAAGAGGATGACACAGTGCAAACAGCTTCTTGAAATATCTGCCTAAGCAAAACATCACAGGCACAGTAAGCAAAGAACCAAGGGCCTGAGAAGTTTTCAGAAGGAAGTGATTTATTATCATTGCAGGTGAATTGCTTTGGGAAACAATCCTTTACCCTGCCTGCTTTTTGTTTATGTAAGAACAATTCTTAAAGAGAAATCAAAGAATAACCAGCAATACTTAAAAAAGCTCCAAGAAAGATAACTAAAAAATTGTAAAAGACACTTACTCTCCTGTAGCAGGAACGTTGCTACTGACTTGTGATACGTGGGCACTGTATAAAAGAAAAAAGAGAAGGAAGTTAGATCTTACTATCAAAATAAGGTCTTTAAACCTCTTGCTCTTTGCAGTGCTAAGATTTAAAGGTCTGAGCTGTCTCAACAGCAATTGCATACACATGTCACAGGTTTTCCCCTTAAGGAATTTTCACTCCCACTGTGACGTGGCACATTTTGACAAGTCAATATCCTCAACAATTAATTTCCCTGTGATTCCCATGCAACAAGCAAAGGTCTACCAGCAAGTATTTCAACCTCAACATGTTACAGATTTTTTGTTTTCCTCAGGGCTTTCTGCTGCTGATGTTTTAGCCACATCACAGAAGTCTTTGCCTTTTGAAGCTGACTTGAAAATGTATACACTTAATATTTAACTGATCTCTGTGTTTAACTATTCTCTCTTTGAATATGCTCAAAGAACATATTCATATTCTTTGCTTCATATTTTAAAAAATAAAATCTATGCAGTCTTCTTTTTACCTCAGTCTGTTATCAGGCTCAGCAAGAGCTGACACAAATGTAGATATTATCGCTTGCTGTTCAGAGCCCTTCTGAACAAGCTGACCTGGCACATGTGTCACCGCTTTCTTCCCTCTGCCAAGCTGAGTCCCATCCTGCCCCTTTTTCACCCACTGATTCAGCTGACTCAGCCTTGCAGATAAGGTGACACTGCCTATTCATCCATCCTGTGACCTCCCTTAAGTCAAATAAACTACAGGCCTAGGGGTTTCATATTGAATTATACCCCTTATTAGCAGAGTACAACTGGCTGATAAATCCCAGTAAAATGTGGTCAGGGTACAAAAGCCAGGCTGGATGCAAGATGTTCTTCCTGCCAAAATAGCCATTCACTGTTTTCACCAGTTTCTCTCAAATCATTTCACTGCAGAACCATCAACAGCTGATTTGCCTTTGCTACCCAAAAGGTTTCCTCTCTGCTTCCCTTGAATACTTTGCACTTCACTGCATTGGGCTAGAGCTAGCTAAGGAGCTGCAGCATTCTCAGATAACAGCTTTACTGGGTTTGAGTGTCACTTGGGCAGAAGGCAGGCAACAGAGGAAGAGGAGGATAAATGAGGAATCACTACAGCTAATTTAACAAAACCAACAAACCAGTGTGACTCCTCCCCACAAACACCCAGCTGCAAATTACACTTGCAATGTGCTTCAGGCTGAGCCAGTGCATTGACCTGGGGTCTAAACACACACACACGTCCTTGCCAGTCCCAGCTTCACTCATTGCTACTCTCCAGTCCCAGCATAGGTCATTGGAGTGGTGGCACACCAGGAAAACAGTCACGGACTTGCCAGTATGTCCCACACACCTGCGCAGGACCTGTGCAGTTGTGTCGTTCAGATAACTTCATGAAGACATATAAACAGCTATTACTGTACCTATAATTACAGATAAAATATCTGCATACAGGAAACAAAATTTGCAAGATCACACTTCCCACATCTAACATCTTGACTATCAACTACAGGATGGCGTTGGAATTTGAAGTGCATATTTCAAGCACCCTACTTGCTTTCCTGTTTGCTTACAGCAAGTAAGGTGCTAGTGTGGTAAGCTAACCCACATTTTAAGGTACAATTCATGTGCTTGCTACAGCTCCACACCCATGGGAGTAGATTAATGCTGTATCACCTTTTTATAGCATCTACATGCAAACCAAACTGAGAGAGGGTGTCTTTCATATCACACTTTTCTTCTTTGTTTTTCATGCCAGGAAAGCGGTAGTGGAGGGAAAGAAATGATTGTTTGGATTTTATCTTTTTTAAAAACATCCCTAGGATATTGGTTTTTCTACAAATAAAATTTTTTCTAACACACCAGTAGATTCTGTAGTTGTCTGATTCACAGTTAACTGTGTGCTTTACTACCACCAATTCAGTTTTAAGTACATTAACCTGACTAATTTTTAATGATGCGTAACAATTAATTTACTGGATCTACAATAGCCCTATTGAGGCAATACAGATTCTGCAAGAAAGACAGCAACGTGGTGATTTTCAAACTACTGACAAATAACACGGAAGTACATAACCATTAAATGCCAGCTGAGTGGATGACTACAAAATGAAGCTCTGACATTCTGATTTTATTGTACTGAAACCAAGTTTACCCTTAGCTCTGTGATAACTTCATGCTCTTTTATTAGCTACCTCTCAATAAGACAGAGGTTTTTAAATCAGAGTTTTTCTAGATACACTAACTTCCTTTTAATTCCACAAGTAAAAAGTTGGTAACTTTTCTGGCTATTTCATTTTGGAGCTTAATTTAAATGTGTTGCTAAACTGCTTTACTTACTCTCCACCAACCTCTCTTACATGAAAGAACTTCACATCCAAAACAAATGGTGGAGGGGAGAGAGTTGCACAGTGGTTTTAGGATTCGAGCCTGCTGCAGGACAGGACAGAACAGGCGGTGCAAGAGCACGCTGGCAAACTCAGGCAAAGACACCACCCTGTAAGGATTTCAGAGCCCAGACAAGCAACCAGGCAGGGAGGGTGTATCCTGCGGGCTTTTCCAAACTTCTTGGGTGGCAGAAGTCGCTCTGCTGCTGGATTTATGCAGACCAGGCAGAGCGAGCCATGCCTAGAAGAGCCCTCTTGTCGTGCCCGCCTGTGCAGGCAGCTGCCTTGCTCAGTAAATCATCTGGACAATGGGAACTCATGTTCTGTTTCAGTTAATTATTTTCTCCTCACATCTGCTCCATTTCACTGATAGATATGGCCAATTATCTCCACAGTTAGATTGTCTTTATTACATTATGCAGCTGCTGCTGCAGAGCATGCTGAGAAATACCAACTTTTCACAGACATTACAGATTCTTCTTAGGTGACTGAAGGCAGCAGGACAGTTTCCCAGTGCTGGGGGACTTCTACTTTCAGAAAGGCAGCCAGAAAACCTGCATAAAGGCACACAACTGTTTTAAGTGCTATGAACTTTTGAACTGGTTTCTTATGACCCTCGTGCTTTTCCTTTTGGGAAGTCTGACCTCTAGCACTTCCCAGTTTTGTCTAACTTGTTTACCCAAGTCTTTTGCTCACTTTCAGAGGTGCTCTATCAGCTCTGGATAATGTCTTACTTCACACGTAAGGCTAACTCTTACTGCATGGCCTCTTCTCTTCTGTTTCAGCCTCAAGGACAAGAAGGTGGTATTTTCCATCACCATTAAATCTCATCTGTGCCCCCTAATACGTACTCCCTAAGTTTAAAAGATGTGTACTGGAGTGAGAATTATCTCATGCAATGCCTGCACCTTGTCTGATCTGTGTTGGGCATCTTGTGATAGCAGATGCTGGATATCAATGACCTGGATGTCAATGCCCGTCTCCTGATTTCTTTTATTCAAGCCACTATTGAGCAAAATATCTTAGCACCTAGACAAAAAGAGCAAAGAAAAAACATCAAACAGAGCAAACTAGGAAACTGACATACTGGCATAGTGTTTTCCTAGACTGGGGTTTCATTTATTTAATGAAGTTATTTAATTAATTCTTGACAATACCTAATGGCCTAATTCATAAGCTATACTTGCAGTCCGGTACTAAAGTCACCTGTTACTGAGATGTATTTACAGTCCAACTGCTTTATTCAGGAAACAAAGGTGGCTTTTGCTATTGTTTTTTGCATTTCTAAGAGCCAAGCACAATAGCAAGAAAGCCTCAATAGATGCCCAAACTTTTTACCATTTTGCTATTCCAGCAAAGTTGAAGGTGTTTAAATGGCTTTGACATAACAGATGGGAAATTCCTGAATACAGTATTTCAATCCCTGATCTAGGAAGTTCCTATTCATAGGTATTTATATGGTCTAAATGCCATCCACTCTCCACACTGTGAGATGCAATACTGCAAACTCACAAGGGATCCATTTTAAGACAACTACTTTATTTGACACACTTTCGAAGAGAAGTGTTGTGATGGCACACAAAATGTGAAAATAATGAGTTTAAAAACAAAAGGGGGTGCTCTTAGTTACTGGGATGTCCCACTACACAGAGGACACACCATTTTCTCAGCACCTTCACACTTTCACATGCTCAGATCAAATTATCCTTCCTTTAAATGTGGTAAATTATTTTTTACACTACTTTGCTACTACACAGAAAACTAACCCCACTTTAAAAGCAACTTTACTTGGGATTCCTAATGTTTTTCACTTGCACCTCCTTTATGACGGATGCACACTGACACCTACTGCTTGAAGCACAGACAACCCTGTGGGGGATTCATAGAGACCTCATGATTCAGCTTGGTGAATTTGCATGGCTGTGTCTGTGCAGGCTCCCCTGCAGAGCAGGGAACTAATCCTCAGGCAGCCTCAGATCTGCATGGCAGCCAGGCACCCAGAGCAGGGGCACCTGGTGGCCTGATGTTTACTTTCAGCCAGTGCAAGTGTGATGGACATGAACCTGCACCACAGAATGTAATCATGACTTGTGAGGGGGCCCAGCACTCCAGTGCACTTAGGACCTCTTATGGCACGTCTCATGGAGGGAGAAGTGTCCGGTGTGAAGGTGGCCAAGCAAATTTCTGAGCAGGTGTGAAATCCAGAGCAAAGTTTTCCAGTTTCTTCAGAAAACTGACCTGAGAACAAACAGCATAAAACATCTTACCCAATAAACTTCAGGGTAAGAATACCTGACCTGCCTTATATAAAGAGTTGTCTCAAATAAAAACTGTTGAAAAGAGAAATAGTTGTACTGAATAATGCCCACAGAAGTAATTCTAGGAAAAGAAGCAGGCAAAACTATCTAATGCCTTGCCCTGCACTCGCGTATTTAATGCAAACTTTGGCACTGCTTGCGATGTCAGGTCTCATCGCAATTTCAGTTTAATGCTCTGCATGTTAACAAGGAAGCTCCACACTACAAAGTTTTTGCTTTTTTCCCCTGTAATACCACTCTAGCTTATCTCAGGATGTACCCATCAGGGAGCTCCCCTGGAAGCATCTACATGACTAACGCCACATCTAAAGCACATACGCCAGCACAAAGCATGCCTGAAGATTCCCTGTCTTCTGAAAACTCATTGCACACATGGAGTGGAATTGTGCTTACAGGGACTTGCCACTGCCAGATGCTGCTTCATTACCTGAAACTGCCAAATGTTTCTCAGTACTGACTACTCAATGCAGCTGGTATCCAGAGTCTCACTAAAGAATTATACAAGGAGCAGTACAAGGAAGCTCTTTTTAACAATCTCAACTCCCTTTACCACAAGGTTTTGTTACAGAAGGTTTTGGAACAAAAATGCCCTTCAGGCATGACTCCCTGGAACAATGAATCACCTAGCAAGGTTTTCCTATTCTTTTAACTGTATAGAAATCTCCTCGTCTGGTACTGAGCACAACTGAGCCAACAAATTATCTAATCTAGGACTACAGAGAGGGAGAGGATAACTCTGGTCAGCAGTAGGTGAATGTATTCAAACCCCTCAAAATGATCAAGCTGACATCATTCTTATTATCCCCAATGAGAGAGGGCTCCAGCTACGAAAATAATAATTTTCTGCCCAAATATATTAATAATCTATTTGTACACATTTTCTCTTGCATCAGTATTGTTATTTAACATAAACATCCTCCCCTCCCTGTCTAAAACTCAGGGGGATTATGTGTGCTCTGGTTCATTTCTTACGGTAGCTAGGACCTCCATGCTCTTTTTTCCATCTTATAACAGTCTTCTTATTTCTTTAATCATCTTCACAAACCTAAAGCCATTGGAACACGAGTGACTTGAAACTGTGTAAGGCTTCACCTGTCTCTTGTACAGGGGTATCCATATTTCTAAGCATACTGAAAATACTTCTTTTATATATCCACTGTCAAGTGACTACTTCAACTTGAGTATTTTCATCCCATGCCTCCCTTTCATTCCTCCATGAACAAGTATGTTCACATCTTTTTTTTTTTTTCCTGGCATTTCCAAATGTGAGGAGCTGCCCTTTCATGATAAAGATTTGCATTATTAGACCTCAGGTATATGACTTTATTACTTATGTTATTATTTTTATAGTATATATCTTAATTTAATGCTTACCTTTATAAATAAATATATGACAGGTATTTTATAAATATATCTATAGATCTCACTCTATATAATACCTTACTGTCACATATTTTCTCCCAGAGGACACCACCATCCCATTTACCCTCCTAAATTTCTGCGATATGCTAAATTAATGAACATGACTTGACTATCATGCTAGTGGCTATTTAGGAAAAGAAGTTCATAGCATTTAAGGATCTCTAGCAGCAATCCCCTTCCTCTCCTACCAGTAATATCTATAGGTTTTACCTCTTCCCTACCCATCTTTAAGTTCTAGTACTCATGCCCACTTCTTCCATATAGATGGCATGATATAAAACATCTTGCTGACACCAGACAGATTAGGTATACTCCTTTCTCTCTCTGGAAAGTCTTTTAAAAAATAATGTGGTTGTACTGGTGTCACCACTCTTCACAAACCCATGTCATATTCTGGCTCATTTACTGCTTGGTCTCATACTGTTACAGACTGTTTATTCTCTTGCAAAGTAGCAGTGGGGATAAAGTCTTGACATTCCCAATATCAAAAGAAAAAAAAATCCACACATCAGTGTCATTTTAAGAAACAGGATATTTATTGGTAGTATTCTGACTTAAAAGTTAAGACCTTCAGCATTTGTCTTATTGTTAAAAACAGCAATCAGAGAAACATCTCCATTGTTACCTGACATGGTACAGCACAGAATAAACAAGTCTATGATTTGATCCTATTAAAACTGATTCATGGAGGGTGTGCTGGTTTTGGCTGGGAGAAAGTTAACTTTCTTCCCAGTGGCTGGTATGGAGCTGTGTTTTGGATTTGTGCTGAACACAGGGCTGGTAATAGAGAGATGCTTGTGTTATTGCTGAGCAGGACTTACAGCCAGGGCCTTTTCTGAGTTTTGTATTGGCAGGGAATTATGGGGTACATGAAAGGCTGGAGGAGACACAGCCAGGCCAGGTGACCCAAACTGACCAAAGGGATATTCCAGACCATATGACATCATGCTCAGTATTTAGAGTGGGGGGAAGAAGGAAGAAGGGGGGGAACATTTGGATTGATGGCATCAGTCTTCCCAAGAAACCAATACATGTGACAAGGCCCTGCTCCCTAGAGATGGCTGAACACCTGCCTGCCCACAGGAAGCACTGAATGAATTCCTTGATCTGCTTTGCCAGTGTGCATGGCTCTTTCCTATTAACCTGTCTTTATCTCAAGCCATAAGTTCTCCAGCTCTTACCATTCCAGTTCTCTACCAAATCCCGCTGGTGGGGGAGTGAGCGAAGCAGCTGCTTGCCGGCTGGGGTTAAACCACGACAGAGGGACACAGTGTTCCTTCCATCTGGCAAGAGCCAAGTATTATGCAGTGTTTGGAAGCTAAAGAGCTCTTGTTCCCACTTACTTAACTTGTATAATTATCTATATGGAACTACTGCATAAACACAGCAGTGACCACTCTGTACCCAAACATTCATGATTCCCTTGAAGTATTAATTGAGCAGTATTTCAAACTACGTAAGTGTGGCTGGCAGCAATAGAAATAGATTTGACCATCAGACAGCTAAAGCAGACAGTCTCCCCTTCCCTGTCCATAGTGTGAAATACAATTCCTACATATGTCATGCACAGCCTCTGGGGCAACAATTAGAACATTTGAAGCTACACAGAAAAAGCTGGCCACCCACTCAAGCTCTCAGTTGTTCAAGCACCAAGAATTGCCCAGCCAGCACCAGCTCTCCTGCCAAACTAACCACACTTGGCAACTGACCTCAGGAGGACACATTTCTGATGTGTTACAAACAGAAGCAAGACTTACAAGCTGTTCCCTTTATTTACAAGTAACTGTATCACAGCAATGTTACAAAAGACAGGGGCTTGGCAGGAAGCCTGTATGTCAAGGTGTGTGGCTGTCTCTACTCCTACCAGCCATTTCTTCACTTCCCAGCTACGTGTTTATTCCTGACTGTTCGCTTCCTATTTGCAAGACAGATTCCCATGGAAACCCATCCCTTCATTTCTGGATGCACTCATTCTTTGTTCTCCCTCATAAGCTTACATCTCCACTTAAGATATTCAAATTTCCTCCCTCTCAGAAATGTCCTGCTTTGATATCAGCTTTCTCAGGTCCACGCCTTGCTCCCCATCTCTCCTTGGTGATCCTGACAAGGTCAGCCAAAGAGAATCTTCATAGACCATTTTTCTATAGTCCAGGAAAGGGTTTGGAAGGACAGTTTTGAGCAGTAAGACAGATGCAAATGCAATGAAACCCTAAAATAATTTGAAGGTCACATTTAGTCAGAAAGAAAAACAAAAGGGTGGACAATTTTCCATGGAAAGACAGGATGAAGATTTAACTAGGGAAATTGAGACAGGGGAATGTATGTGTGCATCTACAAAATAATCTCCTGAATGTAAAGGCAGAATCTCCTTTGACAATTTGGAGCTTTTGAGGCACAGCTTGGCAACATCTGCACAAATAGATTGCAGGGAATGATGGTGCATCAACAGGAAGGCAGACAGGATCATGCAACCAGGTTAATCCATCAACAATTCCCTGACACACATTCCTGCACATGCATTAACTGCACTCTTTTTATGCTTCAAGTTGAAAAAATTCTTTAAGAAAAAAACCCAAGCTACAAAGATATGCCAGAGATTAACAAATTTCAGACACCACTGTAAGAATTCCAATTATCACTGTTCTCACAAAAAGCACCATTGGGATTTCTTTTTATTTGTTTAAATTCTGCAGAGATCAAAGAACCCAATTATAATATCTGGCCCTTCCTCCTCTGCAGCCCTTCATTGTTAATTGCTCTGGCTCCTGTTCTTCCACTAAGTATAAATGAAAGCACTGGAACTGAGCCTGCTACTGAAGCAAGCAGTGCAAACTTTCACAGATGTCAACAGAATTAGACCCCTTTTACAAGCACTGACTTTGCCCTCCAGTTGGCAAAACAAGAAACAATTTGTTCAAATGCAGTATGAGCACCATTCCCTCCAGTGAGGCTTGCTGGGTACCCAAGCACTCTCCTGCTTTTCTAGGCTGCAGCAGGGAACTGGATGGGCTGCTGACTCACCATCTGGTTCCTGGTTTCTTTCTGAGCAGCACATGCTGCCAGTTCCTCAAATCCTGTAGCAAAAATCTATCCAGTGCCTGCAGATAAGCTACTCAGGCATCTAAGCTACATAACACACCAAAGAAAAGAGGAAAACCATGTCCATCTTGTAATGTAGACCTTAAACCCTGGGCCCCCTCTTTAAATACAAAAGAAACGCAATAGAGATGGTATCTACAAAGACTCATCCCACTAGCTGAGCAATAATTACAAATGTAAAATTAATGCTCACTTTGATTACAGTCTGTTCAGCACTTCTGAGCCCCTCCCCACATTTAATTTCAATAAGGAGTCAATCCCACACAGAAAAATAAATTAAAACAACTGAGTAAATACCTCATATAGAAGGGTGACATAGGCCGCTCATCTTCTTGGGAGCTAAAAACAAAACATATTTTGTAAGTTAGTATGCAGCTCTGTCCTGTATTTGCAGCTTAAGATACTCACCCTTAAAAAGTCGAAATAACGAAAGTGAAATTTTACCCATTACAGAGGTAACACTTAAGTCTATTTTGTAATCTGGTTGACCTGTGGAAGAAAGCTTTAAGTTACTTTCCTTAAATCCTGGCAATCCAACTCGTTTCTCGATGTCCACAAATGTGGCGTAACACATCTCCTGCTAGACAGCCAAGAGTCATTCTGACTCTGCAACAGGCTAGGGCTATTCCCATAGCAACAATAAAGCATTTTGCTAGCAAAACCAAAAGAGTCCTTTGCTGTCTGCTGCTCCAGAATTAAACAATCTGCCTATTAAAGCCAAGTTTGGGAAAAAAACCCAAATGACATCTTGAGTAACCAAAGAAACAGCCATGGCCATAGGTATATGCATGAGGCTACCTATTCCCCAGTTTTACCATTCCTGTGGAAAGTTTATTTGAAAGAAATTTCTGTAGGCTTGAGATCAGGGATTGCCACTGGCTGGCACACACGTCCCCTGACAAAATGTTTAGTTGTGTTTTAGCTGTCAGCTGGCCTGGCCCCAACATGGCAAGTGACTTACCAGCCCTGATCCAGCTCATTGTGTCTATGCTGGCCCTAGGGTAAGAATGAGCTGGGACACAGAATCACACATGATCTCTTGAATTTTGAAGGATTTTATTTATTTGCTTATAAAAGCTGCTCTAAGCATTTGATAAAGGGGAAAGAAACATCTCTGTAGGATTTGCAACTAGGAAATCAAATACTCAGGTACTTTCTGCAGCTTCCATTGGAGCCAGCATGAAGCTCCCTCAGCAAGATGAGCTGAAACTGGCCTGCAGCCAGGTAAGCACCCTGCCCTCACACTGTACAGAGCCAGAGGCAGATTTAAGAGGCCTTATTTCCAACCCAGCCAATGTTATAACAGAGCCACAAATATGAGTGCCAAAATCACTGAGGGGAGCAGAACATAAGGGAGGAGGAAAGATACAAGGGATTTAAAAAGGCAGACTGACAGATAAGCCAGTGTTCCACAGAAATAATCACAAGGATTCAACCCCCCAACTAGAATATGGAAAGGTTCAAAAATAGACATCTACAGAAAAGACCTTAAAGCACATGATGCGGGAAACCCAAAATACTGATTTGTGGGTAACACCAAACACCACAGACCGGAAGGAACAGAAAGTGCCTCTGAAATCAGCGCGGTCTGCCAAAATTCCATCCCCTCTGTAAGGCAACAGGGACTGGACAGCTTTCAGCAGCTCCCCAGGAAGACTGGGAGCACAGCGGCTACTGGAAACCTTGCTGCCACTTCCACAAGCCCATCTTCAGCAGCCTGAACAAGCAGCAGTGCCCAGAGCTGCTGCCGCTCCAAGAGCCAGGCAGGACATAGAGCAGTGCACAGCAGGTGGAGAGTGCCTGCCTGTGAACCGAGGCTAACAGCATCTGAAACATCTTTGTGAGAAACTGCTGCAGCTTTGAGACTGCCTAGAAAAGCTGGTGGAAACACAGAAATGCCCATTACTGCCTTCCCTGAAGACAACCTGCAACAAAGACATGGGTAGGGACTTCTGCCAGGTAATGCTCCCTCCCCTGATGGCAATGCAGTCTCCCAGCCTGCATGCATGCTATCACTTTATTTGGCACTTACAGAATATATATATATATTTAAGTGTAACCAAAGTACTTTAAACTCACAAAGCTGCTGGTGAAGTTTTTTGCTGTGTTTGGTTCACTGCATTAATAGCTGTACTTGTAACCTCAATGCAAACAAGTCCAAGTATGGATAGAAAACATGAAAAATCTTTTCTTACACAAATGAAAGTTCACAGTGCCATCAAGATTTCTGTGCATTAATGCAACTTCAAACGACAACACCAAATGCTGCTTTATGTACAAGTGGCAGTTACCAAAGCCATGCCAAACATGCCTTCTTTTCCATCATAAACACCCTCCTAATTTCAAGATTTGTAATTAACTTCTAAATGAAAGCAGCACAATCATACAGAAAAAGTCCAAATAATCTTTTGCACTTATGCTCCCAATATGTGTTTTGACAGAGCAGATGGAAAAGTAGTATTCATCTGGACTCTAGAGTCCTCTCGCATTTCCTTCCCATTCTTCCACAGCAAGTGCAACTGGATGACTCTTAAATTCAAGCGAGTTTTCTAACTGTGCAAAAATTTATCCACCCATACAAAGCAACTGAGCAGAAACAAATGCTTTAAGCCCATTAGCTGGGAAGGACAGAGAAAGAAGCTCTTACTAAAGTCAGAAACCAAGAATCAGTTTTATTTAGATCATCAAGTTTCAAGATTTCACATGGCTGGTAATAACTGTAGCTGTGAAAAACCTCTCTTACTCAATAGTGGTTTATAGCTTCACATATGCAACAAATGAGCAGTAACTGAATCTGGGATGAAACCTCCAAGCTAACTCATATGAAATCCAGCCTTTCGAGAAAATCATAAAAATCTTCTGAATTTCTACCTTCCTCAGCAAAGAACTTATTACACAAACAGGTTTAGCAGTAAATTACATTTTGGGGTTTTTTTGTTCAGTTGGGATTTTTTTATCCTCAAAGTTTTGTCCAGACGTATGTATGCTTTATGTCCAGAAGGCATGAAATAACTTAGAAAAACTCCAGTTATTTATCCAGCTATCCCTGATTACCTGGCCAAGCAGGTGAGTGCAAAATACAGCAGTCTCTTTTTACTCAAGCATATAAATAGCTCCCCTAAATCCAGGGATTAAACAGAAATTAATCACTTCCATGAAATACTTGGGAGACTACCTGACAGCTTCCTTCTTGCTAAAAAACCAAAACAAATACCAGCCAAACTAAAAAAAAACCAAAAACGCAGAAACAACAAAACAAACATAAATCCCCACAGCAAACTAAACTTGTTCTGTCTATTTCACAGGCAAAGAAGTAATACTGTGTATGTTTGTGACCACCACTCAGCTAATAAAAAATTTGTCAGTCTGAAAGAAACACATTTAGCCCACCAGTTAGTTTAGCACATCTTGGGATTTTCAGGCACATCCTTTCTGTCCCTGAAGAAGGAAATAGGAAAGCCTGGGTGAAATCTAACTGTCAAATGATGGATTTCCTTACAGAAGGAGGGTTATCCCTTTTTGGCTCCCACTTTTGCAACAGGAATGTTACAGGCAATGTTACCTTCACCCTCAGATTCTTAAACAGGCAATCATGGTTCCGTCTTTTTTTTTCTGACATCTGACAAAACCACAGAATTTCTGAGGGTGAAAAATACCTCTCAGATTCAGTCCAACCTTTAAACCATCTTGCCCTTCAGGGAGAGCAGGACAGCTATTGAACCTGCTGTAGAGCACTCATCTAGATGGAAAGTTCCCAATTTATTTATGTGCATCAGGAATACCTCTGTCTCAGCCCTCTCCTCACTGGCCTGAGCTCCCACCACAAGCCAGAGAGTGGCTCAGGGTCCTTCCTCCTTGCTTCATTTGCACTTAACCAGCAGCAGTTCTTCTGTCTTAGCTTCCTGGCACTGGAACCTCCATTACAAAGCTACTGCTGCTTTCCTACTCCACATCTCTTTTCAAAACTTAAATGGGACATTCAGACAATGAAATAAATAAATAAATAAAAATACTCCAGATTTTGGCTTTGGAGTCTTTTTGTTTGATTCTTTTCTTTTTTTTTTTTTTTTTACAATTATGAAAATGTACTTTGACTCACGGGTCAACATTTTGCACCAGAGATGAAAAGCCTAGACACTGGCAGGGTCTTGCTGCTCAGCCAAGGTCATGTTTTCCTAATGCCTTGCCAGAGGCTCTGTTTGTTCTGACCTCAAATGTTGGATAAGGGAATGCTCACCTTCTATTCTATCACAGAAATTCTCAACTCCAAAAGAAATGTAGTTGTTTTTTTAGTGAGAATACTTTTTTAATGCAAAGCAATAGCTGCTTTTATTTTTAATGCAATCAAACAAAAAAGCCACAAAAAATTTAGTGACATCAAATTATTAAGGATATCGAAAGTTAATGCAGGTTTTGGAGGGAGGAGAAGGAAGGCTAAGTTTGGGTGACTTCTTAAGGCTTCAAACTTATCTCCCTTTTGTTTTCTTCTCATCATTTAGAACACCTACACCTCCTTGGATTAAAAGACAAAATTTTTGCAACTAGTGAGGATTTTAACAATATTATTTATTTACTTATTATGACATTCAACACCAACAACACTAAAAACAGCTTCAAGGAAACATTGATTTTGAGGCCACAGTAGTGCTCTCCTGAAGGTCTAATCTTAATCACAATTTTTTCATCACTTCTTCACCCATCCAAGTAATTTCTGCATAAAAGTTATTTCAATGTTGCAAAAAATTCAAGATTGAAACAACTCATGAAAATTTATTGCATGCTTATTTTCTCAGTAGAGCTATTTACTCAGCCTGTGCTTCACAGCAGTGGGTAAAAGGTAACGTTTTTGCAAATGTGAAATAGCAGGCAACACAAGCTTTTGCCTTCAAATAAATCCTTCAAAATAAACTTCCTTCAAATAAATATTGAGGTACATTATGCAAAAGAAGAAAGAATAATACCATCCTTGATGCAAGATTAACCATAAATTTAATCTAACATTATAACACTGCAGTGATATAATGGTCATCATTAAAGTCAGGACCTACCCTCAATCCTTGAGCAATGCCACCCTTGCTCTACATCCTTAAACAGAGGGGGAGGAGGAAATGCCATATATGCAGTTTAAAAAACAAATGCTTAAAAAACAGCTATTCTCCTGTGAGAGTTATTTCCATGCCAACAGTTCCATTTTCCCTGATGAGTAACTTTAATACCAAATCCGTAACACGTTATTTCAGATATTTATCTCCAGTTTTCACAATAGTTGTGCCTATACCTAATCATGTATACCACTGAAACTAAAGTAAGCTACTCAGAAAATGAGCCACATGTCAAAATCCAAGGCTGACAACTCAGCTTCTTTACTCTGAACTCACGTATTCTGCAAAAATATCACACTATGCAAAGTATCTCAAATTACTTGGGTGCAGGTGAATTGGCTTAAATATTAAATTCTAAAGGATCCCATCATCTCCCTCAAAGCTGTTTCCTCAGCATGTTTTTCCTAAAGATCTCTCAATTAAATTACACTGCACAGGCATCTATCCATAGGCAGAACTGTGCAGGCTGTGTGTGAGGGGGCACTGAGATTGAAGCATATTACCTGAATAGGAAAAAAACTACACTGGAAGCTTTTTGCACACCTCCTCCTACTTCAAAGCAACATCAAAGATCAGGAAAGTATAGGCTATCCCATGGCAAGCTGAAGTGAGCAGAACTTCTTGTTGATTAAGTGCCACTGTGAGCAAGAGGCAGATTTTCCACTTATATTAACATAGCTGAATATCCCGGAGCCCTTGACAGCATAATTCTGTGTAATTATTTTCTGCTTACTATCCTCCTAGATTGCAAATATGTTTATCTTTTCTAAAATGACGTCAATGTTAAACAGCTCACTTTTGCTGTTTTACTTCTTAAGCTAGTTGGGTCTTATTATGAAAGATGGGGCAGTGCCTTTTCTTTTACTTGTGGTTTGGCAATAGTCCTCACTAGGATAAAACCAGAAAATGGCTCAGAAAGAGGCGGAATGAATGTACTAGCCAAAGTCTCACCTCTTCTCAGAATTTAACAGTGAAGTTGCACAACACACACATACCTGTTGCATTATAATGGTGAAGAACTGTTACTAGGTAACCAGTGATTTCAGTTTCAGGATTGTTTGTTAAAAGCTTGCACACTTCAAATAAAGGTATCTAAGAGGCCAGATTTTAGGCAAATATTAATATTTTCTTGCTTAATCTGGTGGACACCCCATAAACAAATATCAAAGAAAATTTCCACACTGATTTCCTCTTTTAGTCAGAGCCTTCCCCCCACAGTGATACTGAGGAAGAGCTTCTACAGACTCCTACACTTAACATGTCATAGCTGTGACACGACAGGGTACCCAGCTGTGGGTCAAATATGAGCTTGGAAGATGAAAAATTCACACAGCATTTTCTAACAAGCTATGACTTGAGGAAGATAAGAGCCACAGGTTTGAATTTCTCTTCATTCTTCCACCAGAAAAAAAATCCACTCAAACCCAATGAAAACAAAGAAAAAACTAGATTCAAGTTCTCTCCACCCTCAGAGAGCATAATTCACATCCATACTCCAGAATATACTACATTAGGGCTTGTCAAGCACTCCCAGTACCTTGGATAGAAAGTGATAGCAAAGTCCAAAAGATCAGAGTTATTTATAATACAACTTTATACAAAAAAAATGTTCGCAAATGTGTTAAAGAAAACACAGCAGCCACCCCCTCCCAAAAAAAAAAACACAAACCCCAAACCAAAAACACCTCAAAAAAAACGAAAACAAAAACCACCCAAAACCAAACAAAAAAAGTGGTGGAATACAGCAGTGTTCTCAGGTTAAACTGCTGGGTATTTGTGAAAGATCCCAAGCAAACCAAGCAGTCAGGTAAATCAAACAATCCTGGTAACTGCAAGTGAGACTGCCTATGCAGGCAACTGCTGCTGTACAGGTTACACACACATCAGTCACATTCCCTACTGCTTTCAGATGCACTTGCTAAAAATACCTGTGATGGCTTCACTCTTCCACTACCTTGACTTGTTAAGCAACAGAGGCCATCGATCACAAACAAGGCCCAAGTGTGTACCTGCCTTTCTTATCTCCCACAGAAACTGGTAGATATGACTGGCAAAGGCAGCCACAGGCTTCAGCTTTGCACAGCTGTTGTTAAATCTGCAATAGACTGAGCTAGAATACATGAATTAAAACATGCATTAACACCATTAGTAACACTCTAACTGGGAAGCTGAGATACCAAAATAAGTTAATGCCATTCTGGAAAAAATGGTAGACTAATAGCATTAGGAGAGACAATTACTGGTGGATAAGTTGTTGGAAAATCAGTAATGCAATCCATGTGACATTCACCAGTGCCTTCTACACTGCTTGGGCAACATAGTACATACTGCAGTGAGGATTCAACACATTTGGCCTTCCACCTCTTCCCACACAATGAAACATAACCCTGACATCCCCATTGTCATTCCTTCACAGCAGGACACCATACCCCACCACATGCCATTCCACAGATATCTACATATAGGATGATACCATATAGTCCATATGGCTCTATGTAAGCACTTTATACGATTTTCTGGAAGACAGACTCACAGCTCACACATCTCTTGGTAGACACAGAGCCCTTCTCCCTCTCCCAAGTTTTACACACCAGCTACACATTTATATTGCTTTAGCACAGGAGGGTCTCCACGGCAGGCACAGCACGGCCAGCACCACAGCCTCAAAGAGAGCATGAAGCAGGGCACTGCAGGAGCTGGGCAGGAGCAAGTTCACTCACCCAGGAAGGGAACCAAGTGTGATTACTGCAGGCAGCTCATTCCCTTTCTTGAGAGGGAAAGAGAGATTCTTTCAGCTTGGCAAATGTCCTAAATGACAGAACCTGAAGGGTGCCACTACTCTGATTGAGGCCATAACAAGAACCATGCACTGCAATTTGTCCATGCCCTCAGCTGGAACAGCAACATCAGTCTATCCACCCCACAGCAACCACAAACATAATGCTATCCACACTGGTACAAACCAATACTAAGAGGTATCAGCTTTCCTGAAGCTGACAAAAAATGCTCAAAGCCAGCAAAACTCTGGCGTAAGGGAGGGAATAACAGGAAAATAAAGGTGCAACCTAGAGAATGCCACTGTAAAGGGATCTGGTAATCTGTGCCAAAAAAAAAAAAAAAGTGCTAAAAAGTACAGTATACACAGACTAAAAATAGATCAAGGAGATGAAAAAGGAGCCAGAATTTTGTGAATTATTTTAACTAAAAAACTCAAAACAATTCTGTACCATGCTTACAGCTTAATGGAGTTTGAAGAAAACGCCTCATTTCTGAAGTGCTGACTGCATCTCTAACTGATCAAGACTTAGTCCTTGCAACAACAAAGAGTCTAATTAGAGCCAGCCTGTGAAACCCATCTTCCCCTAGGGTGAAGAGTCAAGAGCATAATAACAACCACTTGTTCCAACTGCTGCTAGGACAGTTAGATCCTTGGGAACAGAAAGGTTAAAAATACTATGTGAGACTAGTCCTTCAAATAGAAATGATGCACCATGACCACTTCTTTAAGACATCCAAACTATATTCTGTTTCTCTGCAGTCATCAGCATGGAACACCCACCCCCCCCCCACGACTGCAATAGTGCCAAAGAGACTTTCTCCACATCTACCTGAAGAGGACCCTGCACTTTATCAAGACAATAACAGTTTGGGCAGCAATTTCAGTTACTATATTACTGTGTTCAAGTAAGCAGCAACTCTGCAGCTTCTGCTGAAACAGCACCACCACAGTGCTGAAATGGCACGGTAATTTTTTTTATTCACTGTTTCATAGATTACAGAAAGATAGATATTCAGGCCATTCAAATACTACTAGCAGAGATATGGACTGCTTCAATTTTGAGAACTGAATAAGTAGTAAAAATAAAAATAAGAATCTGATGACCCAGTGAAAGGGCTGTGTACACTCCTTCCTGCAGTGGGTCTGTGCCTTGCCTGCCTTCAGAAGCTTGATTGCATCTGTCCCTGCCATAGCGTGACGGGAGCACATGCCAGCACAGGTACCTTCTCACAGCTGGTGCTGAAGGGAGGTGTGCGTCGGCACCCTGGAAACACCCAGCCTCTTTCCTCCGAAAACTAAACCTCTCGCCCGTGCTGCGGCAGGCTGGGTGTGTGAGCTGCCAGCCGGAGGTGGGCTGTGCGCAGGGGCAAGCCCGGCCGCGCTCCGTACCGCAGTACGGCCCCGCCGCGGGCAGCCCGCGGAGGGCTCTGGTTTGCCAGGCGCACGGAGCCGGCGGAGACCCAGGGCTGGCCGGGGTCCCTCTACACCTGCGAGCTGCTCCCACCCCGCACAGAGAGAGCTGTGTGGATTTCGGGGCGCTATATCGAATCCCCCTCTCCGCCCGGGGACGCCAGATATCCTCCCTCCCCCGGAGACGCGCAAATAGCCCCACTTGTTGCACTGCCCGGCGCCGGGGCGGGTATCCCACTCTCGAGCGGGCATCCCCGCTTCCAGGCGGGACCCGGGTCCCCCGAGCCGGACATCCCGGCAGAAGCCCCGCGCTGTGTCCCGGGCTTGCCCCGGCTGGGCACGTACCTCTGCAGGGGCATCACCTCGCACGCCATGCTGGCCATGGAGCCGCTGCCCGCCCGGCTGCCCGCCGCGCCTCTCGCCGCGCCCGCAGCGCCGCCAGCGCCTCGCCGCGGGGAGCGCCCGGCCCCGGGGAGGGGCGAAGGGGCCGCCGGGCCCGGGTTGGCGGCTGACGACGGCCCGCCCCAGCAATGAGAGCCCCGGCCCGGCCCCCCAGCTGCGACACCCGCCACGGACCCGTCCCTGCTCGCCCCACCGGGTTCGGCAGGCACAGGTTAACCAAAAGCGGGTTCTGATGTCCAGTTGGTTCTGGGCCTGAAAAAGATGCCACAAGCTGAGGGCTAATGGCTCCTTTCAACAGAAAGACCCGACAAGGTCCTCTGTATCCCTTTCAGTAACTATACCCCACCGCCCCTCTTCGGAAACTCGCCCAGAGCGCAATTCGGTCTCTCCCGAGCTCCCTAACCTGCTCCCTAACCGGCCGCAGCGGCGCCAGCTGTGCTCCGGGAAGGGCAGGCAGGCCCCGGGCACCCAGACCCCCGCAAAGCTCCACGACACCCTCGCGGGGCTGCTCTGGCTCTGCCCTCGCACACCTTTACCATGGATCGCTGTCTAGTAGGGCTAGCACAAACTTTGAACTTGATCCCGTCGTGTTGCAGCAGATACTACCGCGGTTTGAAAGGTTTGCGCTGAAATTGGCCACCCAATTCCGACCCACTGCAAAGAGAGCTCTTCTTCCCTTAATAAGTGAACTGAAGAGACAACTGCAGAGCCGAACTCATGTTCCCAGTGGGCTATTCTCAAACAGCCCTGCTTCTACATCTGTGGCTGCTGACCAAATACTGCCCTGAAACAACAAATCACACCATTCTATTGAGTAGAAGTTTGGGGCTGGGAAGAGTGGTAGCAAAAGAACTGCACTCAAGAGGTGTGTCACTTACCAGGACATAGCAGCCTTGGAAAATAATCAGCACAAAATCACTAAGGTCTTGCACCAAAACGTTTAATGGGTACTGAAGGAGCATACCCAGGGTTTTACTTTTCACCTTTGCAGCTCCTCTGCCCAGAAGGCCAGAGTAATTGCTTTTCATTTCCCCCAACACTGGACAGAAACACTTCAGCTGCTGCCCTGCCTGGGAACGATGTTCTCACACTGCATACTTTGTGTGAAGGGGAAGGGGACCATCCTAATCTGGTAAAGGGGCCTAAGAGTGTATTTTTGACACTTTAGGTGGTACAAACATAATGGCACATGTCAGTCTTCAAAACTGGAAGCCAATTGTCAAGCCAATATTGGAAGTACCACCCCATTCAACCCTGATGAGGATTAGTGCTGGTTTGAGAGAAAGCTGTGGCAGGAGCTTAGTACCTGTATGCTTAACACTTCCATAGAGATGTAGGTCATGCAAACTAAACATGAGCCCATCAGCTTTCTGGAGAAGCAGCCAACACTCCCAGGTTAGCAGAAGGTATCAGACATTTCACAGGGATGCCCAACAGATCCTGACCTTTGCCAGTAGGAGACGGGGGGCATTTTTGGTCGAAATAAAAAGCCGTGGGCAGCTGCAGCCTCAAAAAGCAGTGGCATGGAGCAGCGACATGGGGTTCAACTGAGACGTGGCTTCGCTTCAGTAGCCTGAACTGTTTAATATCTGCTCCTGTCAGCTGGCTGACTGGAAGAAGTGCATTAGTAATGCTTCTGCCCATTGCCTCAGCACAAGCCTGTTCTGCTGTGACAGTCACACCAGGCAAAGCACAGGGCCCCTTTTTAGGAAAGTCAGCAATGCTGATAAAGCACTCTGCCGTCATGGATCTGGGCTGCTCTTATCCATGGCAATTAAATGAGTATCTTGATGACTTCCTGTTAAATTATATGCACCATATGTGCTAATAAGCAACAAACTATGAGAGAAAGATTTTACTCTGATACATAAAACTACTTCAGTATAAAACAAAAGCACCTTGTACTATTTCACAGTGCGACAATAAATAAAATTGACTTTTCCTGGCCAGTCTCTTTTTATACACACAATTATTCATAGTTGATTACATTTCTATAAAACTGAGTGTTACTATTGGGATGCTATTAAAAAAAATTAATTTTCCACATTTAACTAAGGGCCCATCTACATGGGCAAGGAGTCAGGATTCTCCAGAGCAGCTTGCTGAATAAACAGAAGTGGAATAACTCAAATAGCTGCTGTACTATGAATTTATACATTAACCATTCTGTCATAACTTCCATGGGACTTGCTTGTATAAATAAGCTTAAAAGTACTAAGCTCCTTGACAAAGAATTCACTAACAAAAAGAGACATTGTAATACTCAGAAAGATTAATTTATGGATGAGCATCAGTGAAGAAGGTTAGCTCGTGGCATCATGCTAAAATCAACCAGATGCGAACAGTAAAGTTGCAGGGCTCCCCATGCTCTCAACACCCTCAGATCCACCTTTTGTTTCTGTTCTCTTCTTTCACAGTCCCCTCAATGAGTATCAGTTTTCTCCTTTGCATCCTCATATGTCTCTTTTAACATTGCCAAAACCATCACAACTAAAAAGAGGTACAGGAGCTTATGTTTCCCTGAACCCACGGGCACACAACTTCAGCAACTGTTGAAAGAAAGGTGAACAAAGTTGAAAATATGCTAGCAGTTGCTAGCACTGCTGGTTTCTCAAAGTTTTAACTATTTTGAGAGCAGCTGCAGACACTGCAACAGAAGATTTTAACACGGAGAAATGTCAGAGTGAAATTTTTAAAACTCCTTTCAAGGACTGTGGTAAGAGCGGTAGTACAGGATGCATGTCACCTCAGTTCAGTTCACACTGTCTCAATGGGACTTTTAAATCTCTCAGCTGCTAAACAAGAACACAAATCTTATTTCTTCACCTCCCCTGTTCATGGGTAAGGACCACAAGTGATTTATTTGTGGCACAAAGCAGGCAGACAAAAGCTGCCAGAAAACTGCAGTCTTATCTCCAAACAATTCCACTTCCTTCACACAGATGTTGACGCTAAAATCAACTTGCTATTTGTCAGAGGCAGGAATTCCTACCCTCCCCTTGCCCTCTTATACCTGTTTTAACTTCACAACTCAAGCTGGGCAATCACACATAAAACCTAAGATTATAAAACGTTTGTTTTCAATTTGTACTTGTTGAATTTGTTATTCCATGTTAAACAAAGAAGACAAAACCTCTTCTGCAAGTTTCATATACTTCTTGCATTTCTATTATGCAGAAAGGCCAAACTCATCTGTTGGCAGCAACAATACACCACAAAAACCCTTTATGGTATCACCAACTGTAGAAACAGAGGATGAGGAAAAACCTCTCACTCAGGACAGGCCTCTCCACTGACTGTATGCTTCCTAGTGTATTGTAAACACTTCAGGAAAAGAGACAGCAAATAACAATAAAAATTATAAAGTCCCTTGAAATCCAACACATACTGCCACACTTCAGCACCTACACCAAGGCAACACCTGTGTTCAAACTATTTGATTTGTAAATTTCTTACTGAGTTTCAACAAAGGAAAAAAAAAAAAAACCACTGGCTGGAACTAAATATGAATAATCACTTTTCTCCATCAAAGTTTAAAGAACAAGTGCATGTTTGGAAAGGAAGTCTCCTGTCAATCATCATTACACTAGTGCTTTCTCCTCTTTCTTTCCTTTTCATCCTTTGCTGTACACCAAGTAATTTTCTCAGCATATAAAGCAACAAGAGAAGAGGATCTCTGAGCAGCACCAGAGGATACAAGATATGTGATCTAAATAATGGATTTTATGAGGATGTGGTTGTGTCTGCCTCATGAAAAGCAGTTATCCCTTGCTTCACTGCACAGTCATACACAAACCGGACAGACACTATTCAAAAAATCTAAAAAATGTTTAAAAAGGCAATCTTGCCTGGTCTGACAAAATCTCAGGGCTTTTAGGATGCTAATCAATATCATCAATTTATTCCCACAATGTTTACTAAGTTATGCAATATTTTCCCTCTGGCAGAAACATGAAAAGCAAAGGAAAGATATTGCCACACTGAAAATTCCAGAATGTACTTCTCAAAATACTACCAATAAAAAATTTAAAATTCCATTACTTATGTACACATACTTATATTAATACATGAATTTTCCTCTTTAAAGTACCTTTGCATATGAACATCTGCCATTATACATGACAAATACCCTGGAAAATCTCCCTCAGGCCAGAAACTTTTGTGCAAATATGAAATAAACAAGTCACAAGTAAATAGAAACTGTACTTGGAAACTGTGTCCCTTCAAGTCAACAAAGCAGACAGACAATTAAAAAGGCCCCTTCCAAAAGGGCACAAACAGGAAGAAAGATCAACTATGTTAAAAACGTAATTTAGTGAAAGAAGAATCCTCAGAAAGGCTTAAAAGTAGTAACTGTGATTTTACAAAGCTGGTACTCAGCCCTGTTTCACTTAATGATGTTTCAATGATTTGTAAGTAAATGTAAAATTATATTGGTGGTCATTTTTGTATGTTGTATGCAAAACAGCAGTAAAACTTTCAGTACAACCACGTAAGAGCAAAATCTGGGAACTATGTGCAGGATGGGGGTACAACATCATGCTTACAAGCCTAGAGTGACTCTGTGGTTGAAGAAATAATCATCATCCTCAGAGACATCAACATGGGTATTACATCAAAAAGGTGTGCTATGTCTGTATTTCCTACTGGGTTGGTTGCTACAAAAGACTTCAATCAGTTCACGAATTCCCATTCCCAAGCAAGTCATGAAAAACTGAAGAGTGCTAAGAGACAACCCATGAAGGACCCACAAAATCTAAATCCACACATTCAAAGAAAATCTTTTCAAAGAAAATCATCGATGCATGCAGGAAATATTAATACTTGACCTAGTACTCACAAACTGATGAAGACTCAATGGTTGGAGGTCAAAGATAGGCAAATTATGCCTAGAAATTAAGACATTTTAAAGTGGTGAGAATAATTAACTACTATGTAATTCATCAATAATTATAGTAAAATTTTAATGTTCTTACAAATTACAGCTGCCTCTGTTTAGGAACACCAAGCCTTATGTAAACTGTCTAGATGTAATTTGCAGAATTTTCTTATTTTCATAATTGATACCCCTCTTGTCCAAAAGAGAAGCAGGTTGCTCTCAGCTGACTTTATTTTACGTCTTTTATTTTTTGTATTAGAAATACAACCTTGTTGGCATATCTGTGGAGAATATACGGGGTTTTGCACAGTAGCTTTTCTGTTCCTCCCTGCAACTTGGAGGCCAAATTACCTTTTAAACTAGATAAGATCTGTTAAGGAGGAAACATATTCCAGAACTGCTCTTTAAACTTGCAGGGACAAGAGAAAAGTATGGACCAAACTGAAAGCTTCTCAGAGCTTCAGGTTCTCAGCACTCCTGATCTCATCCAACAGATAAGCACAAAAGTTCATTTCCCGTTGCAAGGGACACCACATGCTCCCTGGAGACCTGGA
This sequence comes from Cettia cetti, assembly GCA_013401135.1. NCBI lineage: Eukaryota > Metazoa > Chordata > Aves > Passeriformes > Sylviidae > Cettia > Cettia cetti. The sequence continues at coordinate 42,409 of VZUI01083305.1, forward strand.
TTTGCTGCTGTGGCTTCCCTTCATTAAACAGCAGTGTCCTTTGCAAGCACTCCCACACCCGTTTGTCCGCTGCTTTAACTTGTTCCAAAGGACTCTCATCCCATGGGATAGCCCAGAAATTATTTCTTGGCCTCCATCCTGGAGAAGGGGAAAGATTTGGAGTAGGTTCCTAAAGGGTTTCCTGGGAAAGCAACAAGTAATGAATGGTTGTGTCAGCTAATCTGCTGTGGGAACAGGGTAAAGCATGCTGAGTGACAAGGTCACTAGGTTCTTCATTTGCACCAGTTAGTTCAAGCGCCAGAGCAGGGGAGAGCAAGCAAACAAGCAGGAGTCCAGTCTGGCACAAGTTATTTTCAAAGCAGGCTTTCTCCAGTGCTATAATCTAATGAAATTCCTAAATTTTAGTGTCTAATGAAATTTCTCCCACTCCTCTAAATTGTTATTTCTTTAAAACACTAAATTGTTATTTCTATAAAACTGTCTGTCCAAAAGCTTTTTAAAAATCCAGCTGTTTCAGACCAACAAAAATGTAATTGAGAACAATGAAGAACAAGCATTCATTTGTTAGCAAAAAGGTTTTTTAAAAAATTTAAATGAGTCCTTGGTGCTCCCTCTGTGATTTTTATTACCTACCAAAAATGTCACTATTTTTACACTTTCCCATCTTCCAAACCCATCATTCCAATCCTCTACAAAACTGGACTCCTTTGAAGTCCATACCTCTGCACCCTTCATGTTCCCTGCTTCCTAAAGCACCTTCAAGTGGCATGCTTGTAGTTCACACGAAAAACAAGGATATGGGAAGGGGCTGAGGAAAGCAGAAGAACAGGCCACAGCGTTCACATTTGCTGCACGTGGCTTTTTACTCCACTGAAAGATAAACTGCTGTCAGTGTTGGCAAGGGAGGCAGTCTGGCAGAGTCACCCTCCAGAAAAAACCCTCCAGGAATAAATCCTCTTCTCCAGCTGATGAAGTGACTGAAAGGAGTTTTCCCTTTGCACCAGTGCCCCAGTGGCCGGCCTGGCTCCTGGGAGAACTGGTGTGAAAAAGATGACTCGGCAGGAGAGATTGTCTCTGGCTGGGAGGTACTAAAGCAAGAGTGAGCTGGGTGAGAATAACTCCAGCTCTCTGACTAGAACTGCAAGATGCATCTGCTACAGAAGCAAGAGAGATCCTGCTAAAAGGCCACTCTGACCAGATTCATTAAAACCTGACTGCATTTGAGCAGAACACAGCCCTCTCAGGTCAGCCTTGGGGCTTCTTCCTCTGCCCAGCTGTGTTTACAGCAAGAAACAACAAATGGTTGTTTATGCACAGCCAGATACAGCGATACTGGGCTTAATCAGCACAGCTCACTGCTGTGCCCCTCACTTGCAACATCAGCTTTGAGCCCAGCTGCTCTGTACGTGTCCAGGCTGCACACACTTCTGTCCCACTGCAGGACATTCCTGTCAGGAGTGGCACAAGTGGATACTGCAGGAAAACAAGTTCAGCATACAAGTTCATTATCAGGAACATTCAGAACGACATGGGCAAGGTCTGTAAGTTTTCAACTTCCTAACCACCTCTCACAGTCTTGGGGAAAAATGTACTTTTCTACTCAAGGAGCATACATTCAGCAAAAGCTCCCAAGACTTTAGAGGAAACTTTTTTCTTTGACGCTCAATAGCTCTGTTAGAACAGCGGTCAATTGAATTTTTTTTTTTTTTTCATTTTGACACTTTCTGAAGTTTCAGGGTGGGTTTTTTAAAAGGAAACATCTATAACGCTTATAAAATATTGTGTAGAACGTTAGTAGTGCTCCCAATCATTATTATAACCATAATGCAGAACAATAAAACTGTCATTTTATTAGATATTAATCCCTCCCTATGTGACTCAAACTTTTTGAATGCACAGAGCTTGAGACTGAAATGACCTCAGGAACTGATGGTGGAATCTTTTGTTTCCAGGAGTCCTGTCAAATCCTTAACAACTGTAAGTCATTAACAACCAAGCAGCTTTTCTTTGCCACTACCTAGTGGCCTCCCTTTGCAGGCATCCCTAGCACAAACACACTATTTCAGCAGGTGCATAACGGAAAGAAAAGCTTTGGTACAGGAACAGAACTATCTTCACATTTCCTAACTGCAACCCTCTCCAGCCAGGAGGAGGGCACTGAGCCAATATGAGAAGTGTCATTTGTAGATAAGCACTCAGCTTGGGATCATACCCCTCACAACAGATAAAATGAGAGGAAATCTCTCATGGCCACTGACCATGAAAGAGAAGGATTTTATAACACTGAAACAGCTCAGAGCCAAACTGATGCAAGCAAAGTGACAGGAGCAGAGAGTGACAACTCTGACATGCTGCGCTCAGCCTCTTCTTATTAGACAGCCAGCTGACCACTTTGAATAAAAATATACATGTGTGTCATAGGAAGTCACAGCTGAACCCAGCAGCCTAGGCTGCAACGTGCTGAACACAACGTCCTAACACACCGCTCTCCAGCTGAACCGGGAAACTGCAGCAGCAAACGAACCTGACTGAGAACCCAGTGACCTCTTCCTGATGATCTTCCTGTGGGGACTGCCTGCAGGACACAGGGCCAGGTCCCCTCTGGAGAGCCACAGGGGAAGGAATACCTCAGAGCCTCAGGTGGTAGAAAACTGCTGGCTCTGCAAAGCTAACAAAAACAAAGCACTCTGTGCTGAACCTCCCCATCTGAACAATGCACCGGGCACTTCGGCACTTTCAGCCTAAGGAAGTTACGGAGAGAGAACTTATTCAAGTAAAAATAAGTCACAGTGCAGAGGCTTTGCTTCTTCCCTAGTTGCTTGAAATACGGGTTAGTGATGGGTGTCTTGGTTTATATACACATGAATATTAAAAACACAAAGATTTTCAAGGTTAGCTTAAACTCATTATTCACTGTGTGTTCTCCAATAAGAGGTCACATATCCTTTTGTTTAAAAATTACTTAAAAATCATACAGATGTTTGTCCTTTATTTCCTTAGCGAATCTTTTATGTGACCCAGTTGGTATCAGAGATCCAGTTGGTATCAGAAAGACATCAGCTTCATGAGATGTAGGGACTTCCTCCTCACAGCAAAAGCAGATAACAAAATAATCCTTGTAGCTGAGAGAGCAATGCCTGAGGTTCAGAAAGGGAGTATCTTTTTCCAGCTTTGTTACTCAATTACTATGAATTTACTGTAGTCCCTTTCTGATTTCTAAGGCTGCTGGATGCTGTCCCAGGAAACAGGAAAAGTTAATATACTTGGCTCATGGACTGAAAGAATAACTTTTGTTTCCACATGCACATTATAACAATAGAAGTGCATATGTGCCCTCTACCTTGAATTGTCACCAGATCTTTGTTTCATATGATTCTTCTTGCCTACAAGATGAACCTCCACTTCTGTGGCACAGGTTAGGGCATCAGATTCAAAATGTTCTCTATCCCACAAGCCATAATTTGTCACCAAGTAAATCTTATGAAGAGAGACAAAGATAAAATGGCTTGAATTATAAAGGAAAGTTGGACTAGTGTGATGGACAAAGCCTAATTTAAAGGAGTAACCTGTGCAGGGTGGAAGAGAAAGGTCAAATGCTTGGAAAAATACACTGAAATCCACCCAGGTGACTTGCATGGAAAAAATCTACATAATTATGTGTGTCTGTAACTGTTATTACATCTGGGCTATAGAGGGAGAAGAACCCAGGAAAAGACCAGACCACACCCTGATTTGCCATTCACAGTCACCTGCCTTGAAGAGACAACAAAATCACGTCTTTGTGGCAGTGTTTTTAGAAAACTAAATGCTTTTCTTAACAACTCATTATGTAAGGCAGTTCCTGCTGCCAGCATCCCACAATGCAAGAAAGAAGGGAATTGATTGCATAGGAGGGTGGAGACAAATGTACTTGCGAAGTTAAATGAGTCAGCTTGGAAAAACTAACTCAACACAACCTAAAGAGAGAAAGTGGCAAAAAGCAACAACACTTTACATAAAATGTTCTCTCTGAGGGCTCAGAACAGGGCCTGCCAGAGGCTGTTGAATACTGAATGATGCAGAAGGCAACTGTGTTTACCACCTCCCTACCAACGTTCCAGACCTTTACCCCTTTCCTGAATCGTTTTCTTGAAGAATCCATGGCTGTTGGAGGGCAGCCCTGCCTGCTGTCTGGCTGCAATCTCTTATGTAAACCTGGCAGCAAGGCTCCTCAGTGGTAAGGCAAATTATTACTTTTGATGGGGACTGAATGTACTGGCATAACAGACTTCAAAAACAAAAAAACCCCAAACCTAAACAAAAATAGTCAGCTAAGCAAACAACACCAGCCCCCCTGTTTGAGTTGTTCTGGCAAGAACAGGCCAATTCTTATCACATGCCAGAGAATAATGATAAGTTTTGGCTCGCCTCCATTTTAAACCGCAGCTGCTAAAAGGCAAGCCAACAAATAGGGAAAGTGTTTATAGTAAGCACAAACTTCTCAGTGTACAAATATATGTATGTTTTCATACCTCAATAACTACCAGTGAAAATACACAGTGTCATTATGAAGAAGGCAAGGCAGGGTACATTAACAAACCCTTTATTTTAGGGATGCTACCATGTTACTAGGCATGCGGTCTCCTTATTTTCAGGACGCAGGCAAGATAAAGGATTTTTGTGAACAAAATGTTGATGTAAAGAAGCCTTCTCTTTGAGAACATACACGTGTTAGAAAGCCAGCACAGTGCATTTGTGCCAGCAAATCTCATTGCAGTTGTGATGGCAGTCACAAACAGGAATTTGTGATCTCTGGCACACAAAGACATGGCTACAAAATACAGAAGGCTGGCTTCCTGAACAACTGCTGTGGTTGCGCTAAGCTGTGGCTCTGAGGAGCTACACACGTATCTCATGAAGTCTGCCTGTGATACACGGCACCAACTCCCCAGCACACAACCACTATGAGGCAAGGATGGGTACTCAGCTACACTCCTCTGATATTTCCATGCACAGAGCCTAACAGCACCACAAACAGCAGGATGCTCTCCCACCGAGATCCTCTTCAAAACAGTCCCAGGAGTGCAAAGAGATGCAGCTCCAGCAAGTGCTAGAATGGACATGTACCCAACAAAGAGTATTTCAGTGGCCTTTCCTGCACAAAAGATGCAGCATAGTATCAACCAAAGTCTGCAGAGAGCATGCACCTCTGAGCCAATATTAGGAGAGACATTTATGCTCACCATCCTCAATTCCCTGCTTCACATTTTGACTGCAGGAAGCATTTTCCCACTTTCCTGAAGGCTCTCTCTTCTCTTTGCTTGTATACAAAGTTTTGCACAAAAAGCAAGAGAACTGCTTGCAAGAGGCCCTCTTACCTTTCTATCCATGTAAATCTTAATATATCTAACCCTGAAGTAAAAGCCATTTGAATCTATTATTTGAAGCAGTTATTTGAAGTTTTAGCACCTCTAAACATATTCAAAATCATGCCAATGCCTACTGCAGTTATGTATGAATGGAGCCTTGAGCAGACTTTTTCCTTCTAGACATAGAAAGAAAGAGGGACCCAAACAGGGACTCTCAGCTTCACAGAGCTGCAAGCCCACTCCAGACCCCTCTCACTGGAGGGTCTGGTAAGGCCCCAGGGTGGCCCATTCCCTCTAGCTTACTCTCCAGACCAAAAGTTGTTGCCTCCCCCAGCTCCTGAGTCTGCAGTGTGTGTCTTGTGGCTCTCATCCAGGTAAGGACAAAGGACATGTCTGTCGTTCCCAGGCTCCGGAGGTTTGGCTGCCTTGAAGTTCTGCACAGGAACTCTTGCAAAAATGGGATGAGACTCACAGAAGTAAGTAACAGGCTGCATACTGCCTAAAGACTTTAATCCTTTTTTCAGAGGACCAGTCTTTCCTCTCCTGCCCCTTCTCTACTTTCTTCCTTTCCCCCTCCACTGTTTTTGGATTTACTCAAGAGCTGCATTACAGGTATGCTTTTCTGCTACTGCATAATTAGCAGTTTGCCCGTGGCATACACCTATAATAATGAGGCAATTTTCAAAACAACACATATATTATGTGCTAGTGGTGACTGCAGCTACATAGAGTTAATCCACCTATTCTGTTTGGAAAAAAAGAACATAACTTATAGCATTTTCTTAAAATAACTGTTGTGAACAGAAGGTGATATTGATTTTATGCTCTGCAATGTTTTGACTGCAACTGATACATTGCATATTTCAGATGACAGCAGCACCTTCAGAAAATTCCTGAAATGAGGAATATGATGCCTGTAAGGAGGCATTACATGACTTTCAGTACTTTTTAAAAAATATTAACTCATTATAGAAGACATAGTCACAACTGTAGTTGCTACTTAACATGTGAATCTTCATTTTAAGGACAACTGTATGAAGACACAAACTAAGAGGCATTTAAAATAAAAAAAAAGTTTTTAATATTAAATTGTTTAATATTAACCATCACTAATTAACCAGAAGTCTTTTAGTTTCTCCCTGAGGCTCTAGTGTCAAACGAAAATTTATTAAAGATTGTAATCCTTGCTGGAGGGAGCCTTAGGGGCTTAATGTGTGTGGTTACTTCTTCACTGTTATATCTATGAGGCTGCTAAAGGTGGAATTCTGCATCTACTGTTCTATGTTGGCCTTCATCCTCTTCCAATCCACCCATATCATGATATTTGAACGTGGAAAGGGAACAAACCACAGGCGTTTGCATGAAACAGCAAATGATTATCACTGCCAAGAACAACCTTTATTCTTTTCTAACAAAGATCATATCATAGCTGAGCAGATACAGTAGTTTCACTAAAACTTATCTGGTAATTACATATAATTAATGATAACATTTATTTTAGACCAGTTGGTACCTTGTGACACAAAACCCCCCAACAAGAATAGCAGTGTGTTTGCACTTTGTAAATCTAGGTCAGATGCCAGAGTACTTCTGCTGAAAAAGGTGAAAACTCCTAATAATAGCCTTCCACTGAAATAACACCACGTAATACCTCACTGTGGGGTTAATTTGCATGGGAGTGGCACAAGGCTGCCAAAAGCATGCTTAAAACCACTCCTAATATATCAGAGCATTACAATGATGCCAGGGAATCAAGGTTTGTGCCTGCTGCAGACAGCTGTCCCCCAATCATATTAGGTCTGCTAGATAGTCTCTCTGCTCTTTCCCTGCTTCAGGGCCTTCTCTCCATCCCATCCTGCCCAACAACCTGCCAGCCTGAAGCTGGGAAGAAAATAGCAAACACTACCTACTCCTCCTTCAGCAGCAGCAGTAGATCACTGACAAAAAAGTACCAGAAGCAGATGGCAGCACAGATATTCAACACAATTAGGTAAATATGTACAGAAGTGTGACAGGACAGAAAAGTAGGGCATTCTTGAACAAAACGGGATTACAAGATAATTAATTTCTACAGTTAATTAATTTCTCAGATAAAATCAGAGATGCAGACATCTTTCAACCCAAGGCCCGAGCATGAAGATCAGGCTTCTGCCTAGTTATAAACACATTTCCTTTGGTGCTTAATGTCCTGTGCCAGCACCAGCCCAACTGTCCCATACTTCAACAGTACTCTTTTAAGCAATTACATATTGACAGGAAAGCAGGATTCCCTACAGCAAATAATTACATTGCTTGGGGACTGTTCTCCTAAAAGAAAGGCAGCTTTTTCATGAAATACACCAGTCACACACACCTTCCCAGACATGACACCTGGCAGCCCTTTATTTCAACCCTTGGGCACTTCATTTCCCTTCACACCTTGGAACACATAGCAGACAAGGACACTCTCTGCCAGGCTCCAGCATATCAACACAAGAGGTTGGAACTTCTGCCACAGCCCCACCTGCCTGGCCCTGTCTAGCTGCTAGAATTGTATTGCCTTCTCCAATTTGCCAGCTGACCTGCTCTGACCATTGATTTCTAATTCATCTCAGTCAAAAGCAGCTGGATTGATGAAGCCATGTAAACAAACTTGTGTTCTGGCTGCTGGAATTTTGGGGGAAGCTTGGGGAGAGTGAAACACACAGCTAACACAGCTAAGAGTTAAAGAGCATGTCAGGGGCTAAAAACCAAATTCAACATCTACGCTTCACCACCATTACTATGAATCAAAATCCAGTGTTACTGCATAATTTGCTAACTTGTCTCGTAAACTGAGTGCTGTCTGTCTGCACTGGTGCTGAGAATAGCACACATCTCCTGCTTACACAGTGAAGTCACTCAGTTACGTGTCTGGCAGCACTGCCTCTGCTTTGTGTTCCTGGTTGGTATGCTGGGACGCTGCAGCGTTCTGTTTCATGACATGTGAACAGCACTGTTTCCCACATCAGGCCAATTCCACATTTCAGTAGCACACTGCAATTTCCCACAGTAACCTGAATCCTTCGTGTGCTGCACTAGACACAAGAGGAGAGAGAACAGCAGACTCAATTCAGTATCCTGAGAATAATGAAAAGATCCTGCTTCAGCCTGATGTGCAGGGAAGGACTTTACAAGACAGCAAAATGCCCATTACCTGTTCAGCTAACAGACAATCTCCCAGCAACCAAAACTCAAAACACTCTTTTAGATAGATATTTTTATAGATGCTTTAAACTGATAGACTCTCACAGATAAATTCAGAAAAATACTTGTACAGATACTCAACACATACACCACTATTCTTGTCTGAATGAAGCAGTACTATCAGTAGGACCATTCTTGCCAGAAAGAGAAAACCCTTCAAAAGCCACTTCCTTTCTGGATTGAAGAGTGAAAATAAAGTCAGCCATCTGGTAAGACTTAAACTGGGCAGATCAAATACACTTGATTATTCGAAAGAGACACATGTTGGTTGCATCTTGTGCTTGGTTAATTTCTATTGCCTGACTGTAGATCAGACCTGTCCACCTGCACTCCTTCACCAAGCAGGCTACCTTTATATGCACGAACCAAAGCACACAGCTGGCTTTGGAGGGTGTGGATTCAACAGGAAAAGGCACATTAATTTATCTCACACCCCAGTATCCTGTTTGAGTGTTCAAAATGCCTAGAGCCAGAGGTGCAGGTACAAAACAAACAAAGAGACAAACACAAAGACAAAAAAAAAAGAACACTAACCTGGAGAAAAACACATCATTGTTAATGAAGGAGATTTCATCTGCTAAGTCCATCTCCTTCTCACATGAACCACTCTCTGTTAATCGGAGGCTGCCTTGAGGTATTCCATCTGACTGGCCTGGTTGTGGCAATAGGCCCATTTGGCTGGATTGTTCTGTTGGGGGTTTGGTCATCTACAGAAGCAAGGAGAGAGAGAAAATTGAAATGTGAAAGGAAGAAAGGCCAGAACAACCCTTTCAGATAATCTGTAACTGAAAGACATTCTGTACCGGTGTACAAACAGAAAAGGCGACAAGGTGAAAAACAGTATTACAAAATACACATAAATCAAACACTCAGCTTGATAAAGACTATTTAAAGAAAAATAGAGGCATGCCTATTGAAGGAGCAGTGGCAAGAAAAAAATTAAGAAAACAAAGGCAAGTGAAATAAATACTTATTTTCTGTATCACAGCAGGCAGACTAAAAAAGTTTGCACTGAATTTGCTTCTTGACACTACTGGAGAAACAGATACCAACAGCAATTATTGTAGCTCTTCTCAATCTCCTTCCTACCCTTTTTAATGACAATTGTTATCAACACATGCCCTAAGAATGCTTAGGTGAGAAGAGCAAGTTCAGAGGTCTGCCCTTCATTTTAACAGCAAACACTGAACCTAACCTTTGTGATTATGTTGGGTTTTCTCTTGTGCTCACTTCTGGTTTTAGCCTTTGCAAGATCCAACAGCTGGGAGTTTCACAACATTGTTACACATTGATTAAAATTGATCTAAAAGTACTTCTATTTTAGGTAAGGTAATCTTTCCCTTGGTTTTGAACTATGAGAATTTGCCAGTAATTGTTCCTAAACCACGTTCCCCATACCAATCTTGATTTTATACTACTCCAGTGTCTCTAATCAGACAGAAAAATACAAGTTTATATAGTCTCTCATTTTACAGAAGTAATACTCATGTGTTTGATTTTTTTCTGCTTTTCTTTACATCTTTTCACCTACTATGAAGTCCTTTCTAAAATGTAGTCAGAACTGCATGTGGCATTATATGAAGGCAGATTTAGTGGTGGCTTCTCATGAAAATCTAACTTTTATTTGCTTTCATGATTGCTTTATTTGGAGCTCATCAGTATACAAGTTCATATTATCTATGGGGTTTTGTGGACATAGCACATAGTGATGGAAACTCAACCAATCAGTTTTTCACCCAATAGAGAGTAAATTAGAAGCCTTCTGAAAGTCCTTGTATCCAGCTTTTAGTTTTTCCTACCTTGAATACTTTTCTATTAGCAGTACATTGAGTATTTTCTAGATCATTATGGAAGCAGTTAAATAGCACAGATTCCAACTAAGGTCCTTGCAGGACTTCTCAGAAAACCTTTCTCCACCAAAGAAATTATCACATCTTTTTACTGCTTTCTAGTTATTAATCCCTAAAACGTCTTTCCTTTTGATCACAAGATATCTTGCTTCTTTAGAGACTGTGGACAATCCCACTAAAACCTTTTGAAAATTCAAGTATACTATACTGACTAGACCTATGGCACATGTTCACAGGCTCTTCTGCAACAATTTTTTCTCTAAAGAAAAAAATGCTGGTGCCTCCTAAAAACTTTAATTATCCATCCGTTTCCCAGTTCTGTTGCCTGCTGTAGTTGTTATAAATCTGCTGGACAGTAAATCAGAATTTCTGAACTCCTTTTCATACCTGGCTTACTCTAAGGTCTTTTTTTTTTTAGTAAAATTTATTTTACTTCTGTTTCTAGTACTTTGTTGCACTCACAATCGCTTTCAAATGCTTTGTGCATGTTGAAAAGTTTCATGGGACAGAAGGCTGCTTCTTACTGAGCTTTGTAGAGAACAAAACAAAAAAATAAAATATGTATCAGTGCAAAGGGAAATCAGAGAGAGATATTGAGACAGCTTCCCAGTTTCAGACTCTGGACTGCTTACTCTGAGTAAGAGTTGCCATTGCTGACGTCAATGGGCATTTTACTTGAAGTCAGGATCTGACCTTTGGACCACTGCTGGTTCCAGCAACACTCTGTTAGCCCATCACCTGCAGCTATCTCTGGCTGTTGGCTCCATGGGAACTGGGAACACAGCACATGGACACCAGGCAGTGCCTCTCAGCTGGTACAAAACAGCAGCAGTGCTGTGATTTCAAAGGGGAAAACCATGTCTGTGGGGAGGAGGGGAGACAGGGAGCTACACAATGGCAATGCTACAGGAGAGAATCACAACAGCAGGCAGCAGGGCCTGGGGTCTGGAGGCACTGAAGAAGATACCAGAACCTAACTGGCTACTACCTCCTTTCAAGTACATGTAGAGAGCAATAATGTCACCCCTCAAGCTCTTCTTCTCCAGGCTAAACAAGCCCAGCTCAAGAACACGTGATCTGCTGATACTCAGATGCCTGATGTGGTGTGGTGTCTGTCAAAGAAGCATTTTGTCTCCAGCAAGATCTAACCACTAAACAAACACACATCTATAAATCTTCGTAAATACATACAAAGCTTCACTTTAGAAGATGACACCAACAAATCCAAGGACAAGCCTAGAGAGTAGGCTTCTTTGGCTGAAGAAAAAATAATTTGATTTTTGTTTCCTGAAAGTTTTTCCTCTGGTGAAGCTTGACCTCAAATTGCATATGATGAAGATCAGACTCAGCCAGAAGCAGGTATGTTGTGGGCTGTTATAGCATAATAGTCTGTGGCCACTGAAAGCATGTACTCTGCTGAAGTCTGCTACTCTATAATTTAAAGTACACCTTCATTCTCAGCCAATTACAAGCAAAATAGCATCAGGTGCTACTGATAATCAAAGGGACAAGAAAGGATAATAAAACCAACAAACAACAGAAAACTACAATGAAATATTACACAGTACATCCTGCATTTGTCTGTCGAGTTTTGTTGTCTCAAAGTTCAGATGCAAGAAACTGTGTTTGTAGTGGTAATAGAAACTAGCCAAGTTTTATGACCACTATAAACATGCACCATGATGGATGCTGAAGAAAGTGCAGGAAAGCCTTTCACCTGGAGGCACAAGCTGACCAGCCAAGCTGACATCATCACACAAAATACTACCATCAAGATTCCTCATAACTGACTGGCTGCATCATAGGGATGTTTAATCTTCCTCTGAGGTGTCAGAAGTTTCTGCATTCAAAGATCAAAGATGAATACAACATATTCCAAAGATCTGACGTGGTATGGTGACTAATCTTTCTCTGTTCTTGAAGAACAGGAGCTGCTCCAGATGAGTCTGGAGAGCTCCATGCATATGAATCAACATGGTTCAAAGACAGATCCTTAGCATGGGTCATCCTGCTTTTCTGAGTACTTCACTCATGTTCTCAAGTAGTAAAATGAAAAACTTCCAATATCTCAAGCTATGGATGAACATATCCAAATAACTGGACAATTCATACCCATCTGAAATTATGAAATCTAAATGCAGATCTTTTAGAAGAAACTAGCTGTGAGTTTATACTTAAATGTTATCATTGAAAGGATAATAAAGATATTTCTATAAAGTATTCCTCAAAAACACCACCAGGTATTTAAAACATACACAGTACATTCTTTTCTTTAAAGGTGTATGAACATAGTACTCTTCCAGACAAGAGAGACCTCCCGCAAAAATTTGCTTAATACACAAACACAATTCTTACATTGTCCACCAAAGCAAAGAGGTCCATATTACTTCTTGAAAGGCTTCATACTCAGTCACCCTAGTGCTTTTTCAACTTACAAGTTGTCTATATCAGTACAAATATCCCATGGAATAGAAAAAGGTACATTTCTTTGGAAAAACACAGGCATGGCTGAGCGATGCATGGAAATTTGGAATGCTGGTTTCTTTTTCACTCTAGTCTCAATTTGGCCAGCTATCAGCACAACACTTTAAGGTCAATCTATCCACTCATCAGCATTACCTCTGCTTCATGAAGGACTGAGAAAGGGAGAAAGCTAGCTGTAACTCATGCCTGACAGCTAATCAACCTGATCCAACCAGTTTGCCCAGTCAAATGACCAGGGAATGAGCCACCTGCCAAAGCCACCCACACTTGGTATTTGGCCACTGAAACTTCTTGAACAAATATATTCCACTCACTCCATTCATACACAGAGCTTACAGCTCTCTGCCAAAGTTAATGGTAATGACAACAACAATTACACCAGGCCTTATTTGGAGACACAGATTTTGCCAGAGGGTTTAGGTCATCCTGAACTGCCCCAGAGAATCTGGTGGAAACTCCTGCTGAGGCAGCAAATCCCTTCAAGTCATTCAGTGAACAGACCAAGTATTTATGTGTACTTGTTCTCCAAAATTTCATACTGCAGCCAGTTCTCCCGCAACACCAGCTCCACCACCATTTTATAGCAGTAAAGGACTTCTGGGACAAATCTGGACAGGACAAACCTCCTGTAGCTGTGAGTACCAGATACATTTCAGGCCCAAAGGGCTTTCAAAGGCAGGGATAAATCTGCAGTGAGATTTTTCAGTTACATTCATCTCACACTTCTTACATTATTCTCTCACTTTCTATTCATATGTTCCTACTGAGGGTGTGATTATGTTACTGGCCACAGCACCAAATTCCTGTGTGAGAGGAAGCAAGTGCCAAAGTCATGATTCGAATGCTATGCGGACTACACCAGTAGGGACAAAGAAGTCAGAGGGGCTGTGGAACAACATAATCCAAACAGGCCTGAATTATTCTGCCATTTTTTTTCCATAACAGTAGAGTTAAAGGCAAGGGAAGAACTGCATATAATATTTGCTGGACTTTACAAGGCCTTTGACACAGCCCCCACCACATCCTTCTCTCCAAATTGTAGAGACAAAGATTTGATGGATGCACTGTTTGGTGGATGAGGATTGGCTGGATGGTTGCATCCAGAGAGGAGTGGTCAAGTCCTCAATGCCCCAGTGGAGACAGGTGACAAGTGGTGCCCCATGGTACAACTGTCTTTAGTAGGGCTGCTATCTTACTTAAAATGGGCTTCTGCCCAAACGCTTCCCCAAAACATAGATTCTATTCAGAAAGTAATGAAATGTAAAAATGTCACTAAAACCCACCTTGATTCATCACCTACCACCTACAATATTGATTTTTAAACCACATAGGCATATTACAGTTGTGAAGTTCTTTTCAAATTAGAGATGCCTCATCATCCCAAATTACTGACACTGGGAAACCAAGATCAATAGCTCTGTAATTGTTCCAGGTTTAGCAGAGTCAGCACACACTTGAAAATTAATTCAGTTACCAACTCACGCTCAAAACCAAGCCTGAAATCCTTTCTTGATTCACTTCCATACTGAAACCATAAAGTCACGATAAATGCGGTCATCTTTACAATACATGCATCTGCCACTGCCAAATTTGGATTTCTCTTACTCTACTTGTATTTTTAGGCATTGGATGACTAAAACACCTCCTCTGCACTCTGCTCTTCCCAGATATCAAAGTTATAAATTTGATGCAACCCTAAAGTGTATGAAGCGTTAAAGTTCACTGAAATTCTGGTGTTCTATGCAAATTCAGATGTCTTAATGAGAACAAGACTCTTTGGAATCAAAGAGATGAATATTATCTTCCTTTAAACCACATCCCAGTCCTGTTTGTCCAACTTAATTTCCTTTTGTGACAAGGTAACCCATCTGGTTGATCAAGGGAATCGTTTGGATTTCAGTAAGGCTTTCAAAACTGTCTCTCACAGTATCCTGGACAAAATGTCCAGCACACAGCTGGATGTGTTGGATAAACACATCGCGGGATAGGTGAGCAACTGGCTCATGGGCTGGGCTCACTGTCACCAGTGGCGTTTCACAGGGCCCAATCTTAGGCTCTGTGCTCTTCAACATCTTCATGAATGACTTGGACACAGGATTTTAAGGGATACTAAGTTTGCAGAGGACACTAAATTGGGAGGAGCTATTGACTTCCTCTGCAGAGGCCCTGAAGAGAGACCTCAACAAATCAGAGGGCTGGGCAATCACCAACCATTAGAAGCTCAATAAGGGAAAGTGCCAGATTCTGCACCTGGGACGGGACAACCCTGGATCTATGGACAGACTGGGGAATGAGATGCTGGAAAGCAGCACTGTGGAAAGGCACCCGCGCGTTCCAGTCCATGGCAAGCAGAACATGGGTCAGCAATGCCCTGGCAGCCAGGAGGGCCACCCGCGTCCTGGGGTGCATCAGGCACAGCATGGCCAGCTGGGCAAGGGAGGGGATTGTCCTGCTCTGCTCTGCACCTCGAGTGCTGGGGGCAGTTCTGGGTGCCACAATGTAAGGAAGGGATTAAACTACCAGTGTGCAAAGAGGGCAACAAAGATGGTGAAGGGTCTTAAGGGGAAGCCATATGAGGAGTGACTGAGGTCACTCGGTCTGTTCAGCCTGGATAAGAGGACACTGAGGGGAGAGCTCACTGAAGTCTACAACTTCTCATGAGGGGAAGAGGAGAGGCAGGCACTGATCTCTGTTCTGTGGTAACAGTGACAGGACATGAGGGAATGGCCTGAAGTTGTGTCAGGGGAGGTTTATATTGCATATCAGGAAAAGGTTCTTCACCCAGAGGGTGGCTGGGCACTGGAACAGGCTCCCCAGAGCAGTGGTCATGGCACCAAACCTGACAGAGCTCAGGAAACAACATCACAGCCTCCATATTTGACCAAAGCCACGATGAACAAGCTTAAATGCTTGAAAGTAAAGACACACTTTGCTAACACTACTCAATTCCAGAGGTAAGGAGCTAGCAAATGTTCTCAGAAAGCCTATGAAATTCAAGCACAGCTATGCAGATATAGAATTTCTAGCTTCAGAGGTAGTTTACTTGTTACTGGCTGTGAATCCCATAATTTTTTTTCAGTAAACTCTCATGGTCAAATCATGTATCTTATAAACAAAAGCAGATTCAGGGAACAAACTCCAAATTTTCCATGAAGGCTAAACATTAAAACTGTACACTCCAGAAAGATGTTACCTGAGCCCAAAGCTATTCTTTCCTAAGAACATTCAAAATTAATAAATCAACCCAGTAGTAAGATTATCTTAACCTGTGACTCCCCATGGCACATACACAGCAGGAGGTTGTTGAAGTGAACCAGCAACACCTTAAGACCCTTTTTCTGCAGGAGGTCAGGAACATTTGCCTAAAGGAATCCCTTCAGTCTCCTGCCCTGTGCAGCTCTCCAAGCAGCTCTGTCAAAACGTTGCAAGTGTGCAGCCTGCACGGGATGTAGGCCAAAAAGCAATAAGATGTACAGGCCTTGAGCCAGAAGATACAAGCAGCTCCCAGCGATTGCCGACTGCTGCCTGGCATCTGTTTGCCAAAGGAAATGTAGCACAGGCAATGTTCTGAACTGAAGTGAAGAGAGCTTTATCCAGGTGGAGAGAAAAGAGTGGCATTGATGTGGACTTTGCATATCAGGGGTCCTAGGAATCTCAGCAAAAGGCAAGTTGAGGACTCACTGGTGGATGAAATAGAAAAAAAAACAACACTTAAAAGCAAAACAAGCATGTATGACTTCACACTGGAGAGATATGACAGCCCATTGTCTTATCACCTCCGTGCAGCAACAAATCTTCAAGCCTCTTGAGAAACATAAATATCCAGTCTTGGTCACAACCCTGAATGTATCCCACAAGGATACTGTAAGTTATTCACATCCAAATCCTAGAGTTCTGACAACATTGCTTCTCTTGGGGTAACTTCTGCATTTTATCCACTTTGGACTCTCTTAGCTTGAATACGTGATGCATCGAGAGTAAGAACAACAAACATGGCCAGATGATCACAGTCACAGGAAAAATGCAGGAATGAACTTAGAAGGCTGACAATGGTAACAATTCCTCCTCTCAGCTTCCCACAGGGCAGACTTTCTGCTCATGTCTGTATTCACCTGCCCATTCAGAACAATAGTGAGAGCAAGAAAAATTATGGTAAATTACTGTAGTTACAATGGGGATTATTTGGTATTTCAGTATATTCTTAAAATAATTGTCAACTCCAGTGAAGGAATCCTAAAGCAAATGCTCTGTAACTCTCTGCTGTGCTGTTAAAGGGCAAATGTTAATGAGTCCATCAAAAGCCAGAGAAAAAAGGTAAGTCAGTACAGTGCCCATTACATTCCTTCATCCTTCCTACTGGCCAACTGTTTGAGGTGTAAACAAGTAAGTGTTTGCCAAAGGATTTCTTCATTAGAAAAATGTGAAGCTGTGCCAAAATTCAGAGCTGTTCCACTGAAGTCCATGTAAGTAGGTTGGAAAGTTTAAAACAAGCTTTAAGAAACCTGTCTTTCTCCATGTATGGTGCTTCTCCTGTTCACAGCATGACAATGAATTACACAGTAATGAAAGAATTTTCTGCCTAAAAGACACTGTTGGCGCTGGTCTGAACTGTGCTACATCCCATAAAGTGCAGGCAGATCCTTCAAGGAAAACCAGATTTATTTTACCTCTGTATTTCTCCTGCCCTGCATTACCCTATGGCCAACTCATTAACCAGGGAACCTGAACAACTGAAAAGACGACTGTAAAGGCTGACTCCAGCTCCCACTCTTCAATCCCTTTTCCTTCTCAGCAATAAGGAATGCTATTTACAAACTCTGTAATAAAAGCAGGTTCAGATCTTAGGAATTTTGAACAGAGGTGGAGCAGCACTCTCATACCAATAAACTGGTACTAAACATGCCCAAGCTCATTTTTATGGCCCTCTGAATCAACACTGGGTAATACAGATAAGCTAAGACTCCACTAGAAATTCCACTAGATCACATAACAATCCAGCAACAAATGGACAGGAATGATCCTGTTCTTGGATCATTCACCTCTGAACTAGAAAAGGAGTTAAAAATACATTCTGTACTCTAACAGACCCTTCAAGGTGATCTCAGGGATGTTTTTTATCTCCTATTTTTATGGCATTGTATCTTCATTACAACTACACCTCCAGTTTTAAGTACAAGTCATTGTAGATAAATTACTCAAGTGAATCACATGTGTTAGATCAGATTCTTCTGTCACCTGACAGCAAAAGTTAGAAATCAGTGTTCCTGCAGTTAATGTAGGACCAGGCTTGCCACTGACTGAATACTATTAAGTGAGCATGCAATAGTCAGAGATTTCAGGAATCATGCAGTACAATAATTGCTTTTATTATGTTGACAGAGATGAAAAATGAGAACCAAAGTACATGAACTAAAAGCAGAAAAAGGGAATTATTAGCACACTATTAACAGCTCCATCATGGATCCTGTAATAGCACATGTAAATTCATGTATTTCAATGTAGAAATGCATTTAATTTGCACAAAATAATACTTCCAAGGGAGAAGAGGATCCATACACTGGGAACACAGCAAACAGCACTAGCTAATAACTTATTAAACATTAACCTCCAAAAGTCTGCTAAATGCAGGCTGTGGCAAGAGGTTTTAATTGCACTGGGCAGAATGCATACAAATCTATTTTTCTGATTCTCAAAGAAAACATCTAATTTACAGTTTATTCCAACACTTGCAAATGTCCTGCCCCTTTTCTACTGCCCTGGAATTCATGCTGGTTTTTACAAGGTAAACATTACTATAGGATTATACCACTCCTCCTACAAACTGGCTTTTTTTTTTTTTTTTTTCTCCTAACTGTACAGCATGTCTTTATATTCATTAGGACAAGGAGAAGAACTCACCACCATTAACATGAAAAATGCAAGTTGAAAGTCAAAACCTACTAGGAATATCAGGCAGGCCTAACAGTCATATTTTCAGACTGCTCAAGTTCCTAGGCTACTTGGAAAACTTACAAACAAAAAACCCAGAATCTCAAACACAATTTAAGCTGAGAACCCTCTGCTGTCAAGTGTTTTGTTCTTGCATATTAGCTTGTGAAGGATTGACAGTATGTTTGATTTTACCATTTAAAATCCAGAAACTAGAAAGAACATTCTCATTTTCAATAACATGTTGTACTTCTGTAACTAAGCATATTTTGTAATATATTTTGTTTTTCTAAATATCCTGTGAACTTACAGATCAAAAGTCAAGTCAATTAAGATATTTTTGACCACAGTTAAACTGGTTCCTAACTCTACTAGCATAGATTAAATAACTGTACATGTTTCAGAAATCTGACTCTCTCAGAACACTCTTTGGTACTGGGATTCAGTAAACCTAAATTGTAATTTTTAAATGCAAGTATTTAAAGCCAGGCATTTGCATTCCACACAGAGTAGTGAAACCGAAAACATTTTGTCTGGTCACACTTGCAAGGACATAAAGTGCACTTGTCTGTCTGCATTTCTGTTAAAGAAGTAAGCAATTACACCAACCTTCGTACTTGCATTAAAAAAATAACAGTATTACATAACTACCAATATGCATTTCAGTGCATCTTTGAATTACTGAAGCTTGAGAATTCTTTGAGATTTCTATTTATTCATTTTTAGCGTTGCTTGTGAAATTCATGAAACAGTGAGATGAAATCTGTTGTGCTTTAAAGCCTGATTTCCCCCTAAACCCCATGACATGGCTTCTGTACAACTGGGATAAACGAACTTGGAGCCACAAAATGACCAGCATGGAGTACTACCTGAGCATCACTTTCCTAGAACGTTACAAATCTCCACAGAATGCTCTAAGATCAGTGTATTAACGATTGCATACTTTCCATTCTCATGTAAAGAAAAAATCTCCAGTGCAGCAGACTGGATACAAAACAAACTTTGTTTTGGTCAACTGTGTGTACTCAACAATCAGCATTAACTGTTTACACCTGGAAAGTTACCCAAGCCCTGCTTACTGTCAACAGCTGCCAGCAATCACCTCTCCATCTCATACTTCCCAAAGCCTGCTCAGAGTACCTGCTCATGATGGCATCAAGTGCCACCACCGTTAATGAAATTTTCTATTGAGATTACTTGGGCCAAAGTAAATCATCAGCATCAGTACAGGACACTGGCAAATCCAGATTTTGAACTAAGTTTGTGTAATGATTTCCATGCAAGAATTGACAAGATCACAGGGAAAGCCAGAGAACATTAAATGTCCTAACTATGACAGGCAATATTTATTGGAAAATTGTGCAGTCAGAATCTATCAGCATAAAGCAAAGCTTTTAGTAATTTCCTACATCTGCAGATGTGGCACATTTAGAGACCTGCAGGTCCTCCTAACCTTACCCTATAATAATAAACTGTACTGGTTCCCTTATCCATTGCCATTATTATGTAAGAGGGATTCATACAGCATATTTCCATCTTCCTGTTACCTATCATGGATGCAAAGTTCAAAATAGAACAGAATACTACTCTCACTTTTATCCTTTTCAACAAAATGTTGAATGGGCATAAAAATTGCTATGTTTCAGCCTCAGTCAACTGCAGTCATGGAGATACTGACCTGTGCAGTCTATTTAAAGTCTTTTGTACTTGCAGCATGCTACCACACCAACATATGACTTTAAATGCAACTGATTATGACTGCTTAAGGGAGGAATTAGAAAAAAAATAGGTACTAAAAACAATGGTTTTACATTGTGCTGTATTTTAATGACAACAATAAACTTATTTGCTGATAACATAATATTCCCAGTTATCTCTGGAACAATCTCATTATTAATGCCGTGCTCATCCTCTCTCTCCTGCTTGATTCAGTAATTAATCTGTTTCTGGGCTCACACACTGCATAAACAGAGGAAACTGGCCTGTGAGTTTCTCAGTTCAAGTTTTAAATGCTTCTAGAAAGCACCAGATCTAATTTTTAGCTTTTAATACATAGAAGACCACTGTAATTAAAATAAACTTGAACTTATATCAATGTGAAACTTTTTCTTAAACTAGACTAGGATTTTTTTTCACAGAAACAAGGAGTCTGAGTACCTTCTGCAATAAAAAAAAGTGCCATTCTGACTTCACCAAAATGTCACCCAATTTACTTCATCAAAGTGTATGGCCTTGTGCCCCAAAAGAGAAAAGCTGTTATATGGGATTGCTCACTGACTCTGTGCAGGGGCTTTGACAGAAAAAATAATTGTTGTCACCACAGTGATTAGGGTTGCAAATACCAGTGGTAATTCTTCATCAGGAAGAAAACTCCCAACCAACATGGTAGCTTGTAGGGGTCATGGGTGGTGGAGATGTTCTGTTGGACTGTTCACTATATCCTCCATATATCCTCCAGTTCAAAGAAAAAAAAAATCCACCACCAAAAAAACCCCACCAAAAAAACAATCAGTGTCCTTCAAATGACACTAGTGAAAGCCACGTGTGCAACAAACAAAGGGACTCAGTTCTTCATGTGAGAGGAAGCAATTTGTGGCACACTTTTACAGATGATACGTTGAAAGCAAAAAGCTTACACACATGCAAGAGAGACACAAGAAAATTACTCCGGACACCACTAAATACAAAAGCCCAATCAAGAGCAGGAAAACTTCTGAGAATAGTCATGAACTGGTAGAAGAAATGGAGGAAACACCTTGCTGCCCTGTCCGTCTCCTCCCTTGACATTTGCTTACGGGCAGTGTTGGAAGCAGCACACTGGGTTAGACAGATCCCCAGTATGAGCCAGCACAGCCACTCTTATGTATGACAAGCAGACATTAAGAGGATTATTCAGTGAATTCCATGCAGCAAATGGCTGCAGGAATGATGCATTAGCTGATTGCACGAGGACAGACTGCAACAGCTGACTCTTTACTGGGTCAGCAGCTGTACAGCACAGAGGAGGGAATATTCTGCTTCCCTCCACATAATGCTGCAGTGCAGCCTTTGCCTCAGGTAGGTGTCACCAGGGTCACACCTGTGAATTTCCCAGGGTTACAGCAGTGTTGTGCATGGAGCAGTGCAAAAGGAACAGCGGATTTAAGAGTTCCTGGATCTCCCTTTATTTGATGTTGGAGTGGCAAATACACCACCCCTTGTACTAAGTTCCCTGGTGCACAGCAGGGCAGGTGTGACGTGCAGCAGTGCTGTCAAGGGTGCCAAAGTAGTTACAGCACCGTTCTTCTTACTCACAAAATGAAGACAATATGGAATGTCTTCTCCTCTGTGACCATGCAAAATAGCTCATGTCTGATTAAGGCTCCAAAAGACATGCAGGGTATCAAATAATCTGTATTTCTGAGACTAAAATTGTGTGGCCAATGGTATGGAGATCTTCAAAGGCATTTTCTAATTCACATGGTCACAGGTATTTTCATGAATGTTAACTGGATGGAATAACTGAGTTTTACTCAGTTATCAGTTCACAGAGTTGTCATTCAATGGCACAGATACCTTCAGGAAAAATACAGAAAATTATTTAACATGAACAGTAACTGAAAAAAAAAAATCTCTTCACAATGTATTAGGCATGCCTTCTATTTTGTATCCAGAAAGTGTTGAAAATATCATTGTTAGAAGGATGAACAATGTCCATAAATCATACTAAGCAAAACTGGTAACAAATATTGAAACATCAAAATTTATAAGTGAGTTTTTGCCTTGGTTGCTATTAGCATATAAATGCTAAACTGTGACAGTGTCTTCCTGTCTGCTGTTCTGCCTTGCCATCATTTACACTATACTTTAATAACCACAGTTCAACCAAGCTGTTTCAGGTAGAAGTGATAAAAAGGAGATTATCAGTGTTTGCAAAAGAAACACATCACCGGTTCTCAATATAAAACTAATACACTTTTCAGTTCAACTTCCATTTCCTTTTGTTCTCCCAAGATTATTTCTATATATGACCTTTTAGCTGAGACTGTATCGCTTAATAAACAGCTAAAAGCTACTCTGTTTCACATCAGGACAACCTTAACCTACTGCACTCATTGCCATAAAACACATACAAAGGTCATGAGTTGTGATACGTAAGCAAGAGAGTGATGTGGAAACCCATTATTTTTAGACAGGACTGCAATATCTGAAAGGAAATGACAAACATAGTAACAATCCCATGATGCATTTCAATGCTACCAAATCCACCTGCGGAATATCATGGTATTTTCCAGGAGAAAGAGTAAAATGTGTCTCCAGCCATGGAGGAGGACTGAATGCTACAAATATACACTGGCAGTGCCAGGATCAAACATAATTCCAGAATTTGTTACAGGTTACAAAAGACTTCAGAGGGAAAATATTCATCTTTCATGCCCATCCCCACAATCTGCAACTGAAACATCCCTGTGTTATCAACACTGTTTCCAGCACAAATCCAAAATACAGCCCCATACCAGCTACTGTGAAGAAAATTACCGCAACCTAAATCAGCACATCATCATATATTAAGTGGCAGGGTATTTGAGATGTCAATGACCACATCCCATAAGAAGCCTGTAGCAGAACTTAAGATCAAAAAATACTAATTTAAACATTTACAAAGTAGCAAAAGAAGACTTCTCTCTTGCTGGGTTTACCTAACTCTGTGAGTATTTGTGCAGATGTGTACAGTAGCAACAAAGCTCAGAGCAGTTCAGGGGAACATTTTATTCCACCTTTCAGTTTTGAAAATTGGAATCTGATTTATCTATTTACTGTAATATTATCATAAATGGAAAAAGGATGATCTAAAAGAGAGCTATGACCTAGATATGGGAAAAATCCAGGCTCTCCAGATCTGCATCTCACATTACAGTTGCTTAAACCCAGTCTTGAAAAAGCTAAATTGTATTTTCAGACCTAAAAATCAAAATACTCACAAGGAAAAAACTTTTTCACACATGGAATTCACGCAATGCTACTTTCAAAAGAAATACCTGATCTGCAGTAAATTAGGGAGTCTTAAATGTCTCTATATTGTTCTAGTTACTTGTGTAAGGTTCTCAGTGCAGAAAGAACAGACCCCTTAACACTGAAACTGAGATGCTCACTGCTGGCAACTAAGGTCAAATGCTGCTGGGATCCACTGGATACACCAGATTTTCAAGAGCGTACAGCAGACTTTAGGAGCATGTGGCCCCTTGTGTCCCATCACAGGCTCCTGTTGCTCTCAGACTGCCCTGAGCTCAGAGCTCAGTTTATGACAATGAGCTTCGGGGCACTGAAAGTGCTCCAGGCAGAGCAGGGTGTACCAATCACCACCTGGACAAACTGGGACCTTCACAGTACTCACAGCAGGGTTTTTTAAAAATTCATAGAATTTATACTGAAGTCAAAGAGCATTTCACTGCTCTTAATATGAAAATGAATTAATTTAGTGCTGACTCCTTCTGAAGCTCCCACCTTCAGAGTTTTCCAGATGAAGCTAATGGCAGAGGCCAGCAAGAATTAAATGCCACAGACAGAAACATCTCTTACACTTCTCTACTTTGGATCAGTTCCGACTGCCTGCAATGTGTCCTTGTCACAATGACAACACTGACTGCTGATTTAGACAGAGATACAGAGGGGATAATGCTGATCATTTTGTGTAACCTGATTAACCGAATGACTAATTAAGGAGAAGCAGAATAAACACTGAGGAATCTAAACAGGAGAAACTGAGAGATTTGTCTTAGCTGAAAATTTTTCATTTTCTTGGTAATCTCCTTTTTCCCCCATGGGTACAGCAAGGATGCTCAGCAACAGCTGGCTACTGCAGAAGCTCACATGCTTATTTTACTGTACCCTGTTTCTTGGTGCTGACTTTGTTGCCTCCCTTTTGAAAGATGATGATGTACTGCCTGAGATGGACTGCTCCCAAGTGCCAAATCACAATGTCATACTCCTCCAAAAAACCAAATCATCAAAACCCACACAACAAAACAAACATAAAATAACAACAACAAATCCTTCAAATAAACCAAAATCTGTAACAGACAATTAATGAAAAATATCTCAAATAAAACAAGTGCAAATATAGACCAGGACACATATTCCATACATTTTCCATACATTTTAGCTATGTGGAATTAACATGGGACAATGACAGTACCAATGAGTATTTGTTTCAGGAAAAAACTGAGAGCAAAACCAAAATTCCTAAGCAACTCGACTACAAAATTTGTCAGCTGTATTCAAACAATTTACAGTATACAAGAAGTATAGATAGCAAGAGAGAAAGATACATTTGTTCTGCATCTGTCTTTCCTTTATATGCCCTGAATCTTGGCAAATTTCTTCTCATAATGTGCTAAAATTAAAATGGTGAAATTCTAGTGAAAGAAGTATCAGCATAATAATTTATTACAGACTTTAGCATTAGTGTATTTGTGTAAATATTCAGGACTGCATTTAGTAACACCACAAGTGACAGATTTATAATCCTGTAAATGCTTCAGTGAATTTCAAGAGCAGAAACATTCTGGTTTAATAATACATACACAGGGTTGTCAAAGCCAGCAGAGCTCGAAGCACTGGAAAACCATTTCAGAATTACACAAGAAATTGTTCAGGGTTTTTTTTACTTGCCTTTCTGAATCACAGCATAAACATAACCATCCTCCTCACTCCAGACTGAATTTCCTACAGGTGAAGGGTTTGGAGGCTTATAAACTTTCCCCTACAAATCTCTTATTGTTCATTTCCTGTCAGCTCACATCTTAAAATGTCATTCTGGCTGACTCACTATACACCCTTACTATAAACATGCCCATCTGCTCACTGGTGGACAACTGCAAAGTGAATTCTAACCGAAGAAACACTAAACAAAAAACCAGAGACAGATTTCCACAGGTGCTCCTTCTCCCCACGCACTTTCCACCCATCTGCACATCTCCCACGTGAACCCACTCCTACTCTTGGGGGCTCCTTAGTCCATGCAGGAGCAAACTGGCATGACTTGGCCAAATAAGGGGACGCTGCACAAAATGGAAATGTTTGTTCAGATCTTCAGAAAGGATTTCCAATGATCCGTTCCTGCTGTCTCCTGCTGGGAAAGAATTAATCCAGTACTGAAAGCTGACCATTAACATGATGCTAAAATGGTCCCAGACATGAAATCAGAATAAAGGAAACTATCTCGACCCTGCAGGCTTAGCCAGGGCAGTGTAACATGGATTAGAAATGGATGCCTTTTTTCCTGACGTAAGTGAGGGGCTGCTCCTGTGTCTGCTGAGTGTGTAACCCTGAGGTGACAGGGAAAGAGACTTATTTAGAGGGAGCCTATTAGTCGTGGAGTTGGTGGGTTCTCAGAAATTTCTCCCAGATTTTGTCAGTCTGTAGCTGAGGAAGGGAAAGAAGCATTTATAAGTGAAGATCCAGCTTTGCTCATGAGGGGAAATCGGCTGAAACATTGTGGCTTTCAGTGAAGGTGGAGCTTTAAACCTAGCAGCAGAGGGACCAGCCAAGCCTAGAGGGAGAACATTATGACAATCTCACCTTTCCTACCTCTCCTCAGGGACAAAAGGTTCAAATGGTAGCTCAGTATGAATAATCTACTCAGTGTTTAATGGGAAGTAGCACGCATTCCACTTTAAGCCAAATTAGCTGGTGCACTCTCCTTGACAAAAAAAAAATGCACTTAGGGGTCTTGCCTGGCTGGGATGAGCAGGGCACACTTTGCACACACCAAGCACCAAGAGACGCAGCCACATCTGCACCAGGGGGTTGCTCGCATGTCGGAAATCTCAGAGCAGGCTTGCACAATGCTGTTCATGCACTTGTGCTGCCATTTAAAGTGCAAAAAACTACTCTGTCAACTCATCCTCCCCACTGAAACGGCAGCTCTGGCTAGAAGGCTGGAAACAAACAGGATAAAGATGCAGGAAGGTAACTGCATCTAATTTAGGAGTTCTTTTGAAACTATTTGTTTTTGCAAAAATCAGCAGGAGATCAATTTCTGCAGCTCTTCAGGGATTGAAACTTGCCTGTTCAGAGGTCATCAGAATGCACCTATTATATACTCACAATGATAAAATTGCATATGTATTTACTTGCTTTTGAAGATTTACTTTCAATTCAATTTAAATGTTATATTATGTTAATATTATTTTAATGTTATAATAATTTTCCAAATATACTTGCTTTTTCTTCTGCATCAAGTGAACAGGGAATGTATTCTACCACCCAGCAGGGGAGGAATGGGAAAAGCCTTTTGCATTCCTGTCCCAAACATGTGATCAAACCGGGAGCAGCATTACATCCTCATAATGTCAGTGCTTGTGTGCCAGTGCAAATATTTTTGTGCTCTGAGCTGACTGGTTCTTGAAACTAGAAGTGCTCCATCAAGAACACATTGGAGGGAAACGGTGAAAATACAACAGGGAAAAAAAGATCTTGTAACCCTGCACGACTAGGTAATAGATTATATGTTTTATCTGAAGACAATACTGAGCTATAAACCATGCTATTAAAGGTGACATGTTTCACCTCAAGCCATTGGAAGGAATAATTCTAGAAATCTCCCAAGAGCGAGTCTCATAATAGTTTGCCTGCCCAAATTTCCCTTGCCACTTGAACTAAATAAAAATCTTCACTGCCTATCTTTGATCATTAGAGAAGCCTAATGACTGTTATTCCAAGGTCCCAATACATTCCAGCTGTAGCAATACACCACTGGCTAGCGCTACAACATAAGACTACATGCAGCTGCAGTTCAAACAGCAATTCAAGACCTTTGAATATTAAAGGTCCATGCTCAAAATTATTAATTCTGTTGTTACCATAGGATTTGTAAACTTATTTCTTCCAGAAGATTGGCAACTCAAGACTGGTTAATTGTTCATTACATGAGTTATCACTCAGTTTAGTAACACAAAAATTTATCAGGATCATATGGATTCACACTAGGAATTCTGTTCCAAAGCAAAACATAAGCAATGTTGTTTTAGGAACCCCTGACTCTTATAATGTGGAAAAGCACAACAGTGCAGATGTATTATCAGAAAATTAACTGTTTACACACAACATTGCCTAATAAAAACCAGGTATTTATGATCCTGACAACGTGACCGTGGAGGAAACACCTAATCAGAGCACTCAACCCACTCCACCCATTTCTCTCTAACTAGCAGAACCTATTGATCAACAGACTGAAACTCTTACTGATTTAGGAAATTGAAGCAAACCTTGGATTAACGTTTGCAGTAATAGGTGACTGCAAATGAGACCTGTCAATGCCAAACACCAGTTTATTTCAAAATTTTAAAAATTATACCATAATCCTTTTATGATAAGGCATTTCCAAATGTATATACTTCTAAAGAAAGCACATGTTATACTTCCACCTGCTGGCCACCAAACTGGATGATCATCTGGGTATCATTCTAATAGGTGGAACAAAATCCTTCCAGGCAAGGTGACATGAACCTGACAGTTCAATTTCCCATTGAAATAGAAACTATTCTAAGACCAATTTTCTTTTTTGTTAAGGTTGTACTTTTTAAAAAAATGTAGATGTTTCCAAAGAAACACTTCCCATAATTTCTAATTATAGCATTACAATATGCCTGAGCAATGAGCAAGAGGAGGCTTTACAGCCCTGGGAAATAAGCAGGGACTGGAATGCAACTTGCAGAAATTTCCAGCTGCCTTATTTTCTGAATTACGATCCACTGAGAAAGCAAGCTAAGTAATACCTTTTACCTGGCACAGCTTGTCTTTCCCAGTAACTGAGCAGCCTTTGAAAGAAGAAATATGACTGCGATTGAGGTGTTCCTGTGCCTCCTCAGTGCACACACACAACAAGAATGGTAGTTCAACTATCAACAGCCCTACAAAATCATGTCTCTTTTTCTCATCTCTAACACTAATTAATTTTCAGCCATCTTAAAACATACTTTCTTTAAGCCGCCACAGTCTGTGCCTGATTCAAATGCTCTTGCTCCTTCTGGAAGCCTGTAGCATTGTAGATTTCCCCTAGCTATGACCAACACAGTAAACAAGATGCAACTTGCTCCACTGGAGCTGTTTTTCCTTCCAATACACGGCTCCAAGAGAAGCTTAATGCTTCCATCACTTTATTTAAAGATTCACGTATTCTTGTTTTCATTTGACAGCAAGAATAGTGGGACAGAGCTGTAGGAATTCTGAGAAAAATGCAAACATGGCAAAGTGAGGAAGGAGTAAGTGAAGGCAATAATAGGAAAGAGAGCAGTGTAGTGACTCAGGGTGAAGTGCTGGCAACACAGTGAGGGATGTGGGGGAAAGGATGACGGAATACCCAACAAGGAAGTGAGTGAGGTCATCTAAATCTCTCCTTGCCCTCTTGCTGTTCCCAAAACAAAAGCTAAAAAAGCCACTTAAATAAATGCAGATGAGTTTGGTAAAGGGCAAGTCCACAGTTTCTTCACTTTCCTTGCCGCCCACTCCCCCATCACCACCATTCATGCGTGAATGCAACACCCTTAAAATCAGTAGGGCCTCAGTTTATGAGGGCATTGTCCCGAGCATCCTACATTCTTCAATGCTTACAATAGGATTCCTTGGAAAATTTCCATCCACCTACCTGTAGATACATCAATGGCTTTTCCATAAGCAGAAGCTTTGCCTACAAATAGCTTGCTGTTTTCTGGACACTGTGACACAGGTCATGACAAATAATTCTCTGAGGCATTTGTTCTTGTGTAACACAGACCAGCTCCTACTGTATGTACTGGTTGGTGCATTCACAATCTGGCAATCACTTTTCCCTACTGAATGTCATTATCACTTGGTTTTCTCTTCAAGTGTACTATCTCTAGTTTATTATACAAATCGGCTAGGATACAGGATATCTGCTAGGATATAAAAAATGTAACCTTTGAGAATAGTATGAAGTATCCTTTCATAGAACCACCTGACAAATTTTAAAAAAACACCCCTTCTTAGTACCTTTGCTACAAGTAATTAGATGATTGTACTTCCTGTGTTTGAATATGTGCCTTGATTAAACTAAAACTTCCCACCCAAATTAAATGGATAACGAACAAAGTCAAATTTTTGCAGCTGGCTGCCAGCAGAATTTGGAAAACATCAACAAGGTTCAAAGACACAAACACAATGTGAGCCCTTGTATTTAGGCACAGCTCGCTCATGCAATCATCTGTCTCCTGAGGCAATGCAATGGGCAACACTTCCCATCTCACTTGAGTAATTATATCTTTTAGTTATTTCGTTGGAGTAATTCTGCTTGTCATCATGTAATTTGATAGCTTGCATCTCTCAACAGCTGTGGAAGATTTCCCAGATCTCCACCTTCCTGCAATTCCAATTACTACTAAGTCCTTAGACCTGAAAGACTATCCTGACTTTTGAACTGGCTTGAAGGAGAAGGAAGTACAGCTGAAGCTTTTCTCCTGGGCCCTTTTTTTTTATTTTTTTTATTTACAGATACGTTCTTTCCCTGTTTCTGTTGTTGAAGGGACCATCCATCAGTGGCTAAACATCACTGTCACTGGCCAGGCAGATCATTCCCACCACCGAGAAGTTACTGTGACACTGGAAGGCTATCAGTAATTCTATCTCCTCCCACAGAAGCATTTCAGCTGAATGCTAGTAACAGCTAAAGGACAACTCAATACAGCTAAATACTTCCTCACTGATTCACAATGTAAGGAAAACCAGGAACCCTTCTAAAGGCAGCTGAGCCCAACTCATACCGATTCAGCAGACCCTCCTGTGATACACCACAAAGGCAGGGGTGTTATCAGCTGATTTCACCTGAATGGCAGAACCTGGGCGCACACCGAACTTCCTGTTCCATCAAGGTCATAGACACCGTATTTTTAGAACTTATTTTCTGACAACTTCTATTCCAGACAGTGAAGGCTAAAGTGATTTTAGCAGTGGGTAAAACACTACCAAGGATAGGCATGTAGCCCAACCCTCCCAAACTCAAGAATTCACACCCTGCAAGAGAGTAATTATCTCCATAGTTAACGCACAATAAGAAATGAAGCAACTGCAAACCATCCTCACGACCATTTCCAGCACAGACTTGAGGTTGCTTCCTGTGGTAGAGACAGCACAAGCCAGAACAAGGCACTTTTGGCTGCCCTACTTGATAGTTTTTGAATTTCAGAATCCTTTGATGTTACACACAAGCCCTCTTCCCACCAAAGGTGTAATACTCTAACTATATCACTTTCTCCAATGTACTTTTTTCGAAGAGTAACTGTTATTTAATGCTTCTCTTCAAGTGCATTCAGAAATGGCTGAGTCAGAACACCTGACTTTTATACTCAGGCACATGTTTGAGACAGGCAGACTTCACGCAAAGGCTAAGGCTAGAAACTTCACTCTGTCCTGGGGTACCAAAGTTCATCATCATTAAAGTGCACCATAAATGATAACCATGTCAGAAACCCTGAACACTTCTTAAAATAATTCTGCCTCCTCATTTAAAAACATTTAAATTTTAGTGAAAATACGTCCTGAATAAGTGTGCAGCCAACAAAGAATAAGATATTTAATAAAATGAACTTCAAGACTAGTAATGAAAATTAGCCTATCAGCAGAATCAATGTGTAAACTGCACACCAACTGAAAACACAGAACATTACTACAGGAGTCTGCCTTCCACTTATCTAAAAGATTTCTGAATTGAAGCCTGAAATAAGTCTGAATTATTAATTTGCTGTTAGAAAATGAAATATCAGAGATACTCACTTTTACCAAAATAATTCTTGCTAGCTCTTCACATACAGGTTTTTCTTCATCCTTCTTCAAGCCTTGTAATTCAAACAAGGTATGGTAATTTTCCAGCATTTTTGTCATTATCTTGTTGCAGATCTCCTGTTCCTTTATCCCTTCAAATCCAGAGGGCACACTAGAATTGGAGATATGACAAAGCAGTGTTACAGGGACTCAACATACAAAAGGTCCTGCAGAGGGTCTCTGTAACATTTCATTTGTGGATACAGGCTGCATAGCAGGCACAGGAAACTTTGTCTTGGAAAGGAGGATTGTGCCTATCTTTATAACAACTATCACAGTTTGTTTGCAGTTTTTCTTATCAATATTAAATACCAGACCTGCTGGCCAAACTACCCTGTCCACAGAATCCAGGTAGGGATAGAACTGGGACAGCCACCAAATGAGGTGCCACCAACTCTGCCCTAAGCTGGGTTTCATGACTGACAGCTCAGGCATTTAGATGCTCTGAACTGTTAATTTAAGAGCCAGATTCCTCCAAAACCTGGTTTGTGATAACCTCAAAGGTACACAAGAAGGATAAGTGAAAAAATTAAGAAATTCCACATGCTAAGCAAAATACTGAAAGTTAAACAAGGTCTTTGACTTCAGATGACCCAATGCTGCACACCAGATTTCTCAATCTAACTTTTCAGTTACCATTTCTTTTGAAAGTAGGGTCATAACTCAAAGGGCTTTCTAAAACAGGGAGATGGATGCTGCCTTTTGCAGAAGAGCCTTGAAGATTAATACAAAAACTGGTTCCTAAGCTCCATTTTCTGGGAGAATAACCTACTACTTTAGTCTGCTGAAGAAGCAGCTGCTTTCTCTCTTGAAACGGCCCCTTTGCAGCTTACCACAGACCTTGAGGGCACACAGAAAAGGGAAGATACTGTATGTTTCTGCAAGCTTCCTTATGTATTTCACACAACTCTCTCATGCAAAAAATGCATGTCACTCACAACTGAGCTCATAATTCTTTGAAGCATCTAGTGATTATCTGCTGGAATATAAGATCTCTGCACACTTTACTTGACAATTTTATTGGCCCCAAACCTACTTAAATTCCATTTTAATGGAAAAGTTCAATCTCTGAAGAATCTTCTGCAATATTCAGTGTTTCCTACAGAAGTCAAAATCAAAACTTGAAACAAAGCTTCAAGTCCCTTTTGGTTGAAGACAAATCGTTATGTGAGAAGAAAACATAAGCCAAACCCCCAAAAGCAAAACTAATTCCCCCTGAGCTATTTTACAGGGATGTAACTTGAAAGTAAATCACTGCTTACTGCAAAGAGTAAATAAAAATTTACAAATAACTGCCTACCCTAAAACTGTAACTGTAGTTTATTGGGGCCAGCTGTGCATTTCAACAAAAAGGCTCTGAAAGCTGATGCTCACAGAAATTTGTCTGGGAATAAAAAATTGCCTTTTTGTAGGGGCTATTGATCCTTCTCAATGTGTTATTCTCTGCCATACATCTACATATCAACAGGGAGAGTAACCCACTGCAGCAGAACACTTCTTTGTAAACTCCAGAAGACAGTCTTTATTGCTATCACTTCAACATTTAATACAAGCTAGAGTAGCAGAACCTGAATTTTAAAGGATTGCATTATTTTACGCTGTAGAATATTGGCAGCTGTAAAAATGTGTCAGTCTCAGCTGATTGATTTCATTAGTGTGGAAGCTGGCCTCAGCTAAATAAGGGAAAAATGGGACCAATTCTGTTGATGGATGTGCATGTACACTCAGGCCAATTCACTTTGAAGAATGTCACATAACCACTAAAACTTAGTAACTGGCCTAAAGGAAGTGTATGTATGCAGTAGATCCATGCAATTATCCTGATTGAAGGAAACCCCTCTTGCCATGCTAAATGATGTGCTCCAGTGTTGGTGTGTTTCAAAGCCTGCCTGCTTGCTAGTGCAGGCAATTCCTGACTATTACCTTCCTGATTTGTTTCTCCAAAACGGAGTACAACTTAAATAATGCCATCCCTATGAATCTCATTCCCAGAAAAAGGACTGAAAATGTAATAGAGCATGTGCAAGTCAAAAGACTCCAGATAGCAGAATTTTCACCTAAACCACATCAGCTGGGAACTACAGCCAACGACTCCCTACTGGCAACAGATAATACCAAACAACTCTACCTGGTTGAAAAAAAACCTATAAAGTTTCCACAAAGCACTAAAACAGTATTTAATTCCATGGCTTCTTGCCCTCCCTTCCCCACACTACCTTGTCAGTTAAAATTTATTAAATCAAACCTGTGAAAAATCCAACATCCTATTCTGAACAATTCTGTATGAGTAGGGTGAGATGCATATACAAAACACAAGGCTAAAGCTCATGGCTTCAGTACTTTTAAAGACCTCTCTCAGAATGTAACTAAGCAAAGGACCATGAACTGATTTATTTTAATAGAAATTTAACTTATTTTATTCATGGCCACCTCTCTTCCACTCAAACAGGCATATCTAACGAAGTTTCTAATATATTTCTCCTATAATTGCTATCATTAGACCTCAATCACAATAAGGACTATTACACTCTTTGAGCTCTCCATGGTGACATTTTCCTCTCAACAAATACGTGCTGAGCTGAAGATAAGTTTATATTATGAGCACACACCACCCTGCCTATTTATACAAAGTAAACCCCATCTGCTGCCACACTGCATGATCTACCAGTTTGACCAGACTTTTCTGAAAATGTGTGCAAAAAAAAAGTAGCATTTTACTTCAGCTCTTCTCATTCTGAAAAGTCACGACATCTACAAATGTCACCTCAACTGACTAGAAAAACCCAGATCTGTGAGAAAATATTCTCTCACATTTCCACTTTCCTGATGCACACCCTACTTACTCCTTGGAAATTTTTCATTATCATTTGTGAAGATCTTGTTAAAACATCATAGTATAAAACTGTTCATGGTCTTGGTTCCCTTATGTCTATTTTCATGTTAATTAGGCATTACAACTGCGTTGCTTTGAGAGTTAGACACACAATTTACTCCAGTTACAAAATCCTCAACAGAAGGACTTCATCCCCTTACAGCCACATATGTACAAATTACTTCAGTAGCAGCACCAGAAGCATCAGTTTCACTACCACAAACACCAGAAGGGTGGCATAAACCTGCAATTTCTATGGTTATTTCTAGAAGAAAAAGTGTTGCTAAGTACAGATCTATCTTAGCTGGAAAACTCCCACTAAAGTTATCACAGTGGCTTGCAAAGTCATCAACATATACACAGCATTGGCAGAGCAGGAGCAAATTCTCTAGTGTCCCCTCCCTTAGATTCCTTGGACACCTGCCCTTCCCAGGGAGATGCTCTGAATGATCTGCGTGCAAAGCACAGCATGTCCACATTAAGTATTTGGAAAAAATGTGCCCTGTCTAAATGAGGCTCCAGCATTAACAGTATCTGATGCCGTTAAGAAGGGTCAAAGGTAAAGGTGTATCAGTACCACAGGTTTTGCAGGATATTAAAAACTGAAATTATTGGTGAAGTCATTTTGATGCAGAAAAGGCAGTAGTTCTCAAAGTTAAAAACATTACTTGTTAATCGGATCAGGCTGTCAGCTCTTCATTTCAAAATCTGACACCCAGCAGCATTTCACACTACTGCACAGGGTCCTACAAGCATGGCTGGCCCACCCAGTGCAGCTCCATGCAGCTCCTGTCCCACCACACACATGTTCTTTGGCTCTTCCAGACAGTCCATGTCTCCTTCTACACAGATGATCAGGAAAGCTTGTCTCAAAGGGTTAAACCACAGCAAGGCTCTGTGTCACAGCTTTTACTCAGAAGTAAAGTGACCAGAGGTCAGATTAACTCACTGTGAAAGAATTCCTTACATCTCAGGCATTTAGTTAAATGAATTTACCTCAGAGTCTCTGTAAACAAGCTGTAACAGGCTGAATGCAGAGTGGGCTTTCCAGACAGTGAACCTTCAGACTCTACTGAGAGCAGTGCAGTGACACACATAAACATGACTGCATGTGGCACAGGACAGGCATCACTAGAAGGCTCTGTCACCATCTACCCCACCTGGGAAACTTGCTTCAAATGACCAGGAGGATCTGGGAAGTAGTCATCTGTCTATAATGAGCTGAACTGAGATCACTGAACTGATTTCCCCAGGCAGCAACTGCTGACAGTTCCCTGTCACAACTGAGAACCAGAGATTTCCATGTGAAAGGGTCATCTCATTATGAATTCCCAAGAGTGTTTGACCCCACCCTTCTGAGATGAGGGATGCATGTTACCATTTCCCCAAGTGGCTTTGCAGAAGCAGCTTGCAAGGAATGACAGCACTGTAATCCTAATTTGCAATCAAATGGCTACATGCTCTATAAAGTACTTTTGCTGCTTGTACAGTACCTTTTGTAGAGCAGCACCACGAAGTCACCTTACCATTCTCCCAGGGAATCCTGTCAGAACTGAAGGGACTCAAAGGACAGGAAACGCTGCATGGATTTTTTGTTTCTCCAGCCCCGGCAAAACACTTTCATTAGTACCTCAGATACCCATGAGGCCTTCAACAAGCACAACTTGAGATTTTGAGAGCCAAACTACAGTAATTTACAGAGGTTACAACTGTTGTGTGCCTCTAGGTGGACCTTCCTGTGTCTGTAACAGATGCAACCTCATGGCCATAACCCGTCCACTTCAGCTGAAGAAAGGGATTTGTCCTAACACACCAGTCCACAAAATGGTGTAGCTGAAAACAAGCATGTATTCATGTCTGCAGACTCTGCTGCAAGATCACAGTCTAATAAGTAGCTAAAGGTACAGCAACACTCACTAGAGACAGGTCCTCATCTCAGTCTGTGTGACTCGTAAAGTGCTCTGCATCATTTGCAGGCTTATGTCTCACCAATCATGGTGAAATGCAGTGACAGATACAACTACTGAGATTTTGCACAATTGTTTTAGCTCCTATGATACTGGAGAATCCTGGAGAGTCAACTCTGGGGCATGTACCTGCATGCCTGTTAAAATCTGTTCCAGATCATTTTCTCTAGGATCAGATTTACTAGCCTAAGTCAACTTGCTAATTCTGCTCTATCAGCATTGTTTGCAAAATAATAAATTAATAAAAAGTAATAGCACTAATAATAATAAAACAATAGCAAAAAACAAAATAAAACATAATGAATGATAATAATTAATAACAAAATGTAAAATGCAGGCAACACAGGCAACACAAAGCAGTTAGAGTGACGTTGCCACAAAGGCTTTACTGACTAGGTTCATTTCTTTTTCAAAATCTTTTGCTTCAGCAAAAGCTCCATTTTTCATCACAAAATTACAGTAACAGTAGGCATCTTAGAGAGTGAAACCTACATAAAGGGAGACAAAGGGCAGTCCATAGCCTTACATCACCTTACAAAGTACATAGCTCTCATCTCCAAATATTTCAAAGCAGAGGCTCTTAAATACACTCCTTGTGATTGTATTTGAACTATATTGCTGAACTCAAATATTCATGAGTATTTAATATGATTATGGATGAGAACATTTATAGCCTTGCAATATTACACTTGATGTCTTAAACTGTCATTATAGGCTTCAGCATACTGAATACTTATGAAAAATTCCTTTACAGTGCTGGAAAATGCAGTATTTAAAATCTATATGAACTCTGTAAGAAAGGTTATGGCTGCATGCTCAAATTTGCAATAATTAAAGTTTAAACAACAGTATTCAGTACTCAGTTTGCCCTGATCCTGAATGCACATTTGTTTTAAAGACTAATGTAGGATTAGGGCTGCTGTGCCTTAAAACAAAGCCCATCCACATAAAGTTTCAAAGGCCAACGTTACTCACTGAGGAGTATTAATTCAGCCTCTCTGCTTTCACTTCAGTTTCATACACCCAATCCATGCAGGCTGCAAGGCTGCTAGAAACCAAGGTAAGACATTCATGCACAACTGCAGATCAGATTTTACTTCTTTCAAGTTCAGCATCTCTGAAATACCTACAGCTACCCTACAATCTACCATTTTCTCCATATCCAGAGATAATATACTTTTCTTGTTACCCTTTATGTAATTCTTGTTATGTAGCCATCATATATAAATAATTGCCTCTAACTCCAGCATTTTAACTGGACACCTGCATTTGCCTGCCACTTTTGGGGGGATGGAGCAATCCCTCACAACATGCTTAATCTCCCTTGGAATGAAACATAACCAAGTTGAATGATAGAGGCCACACACAGAGATTATTGTTTGAGAGAGAGCTGCAAAAAATGGGTGCAAATGGGTCCTCTGATTACTCTGTTAGACCTCATGTCTTACCATGCCAACCAAAGGATAGGATAAGGGCAGCAGCACTTCTGATACCCTTCTGATATACTGATATACTTCTGATGCTCCTGAGGAACAGAGAGGAGGACAGAAAACCCAGCTGGTCCTCTCCTTTTCAGCACAAGCTGAGCTCACACAGCAGGCCTTACCTAAGGCTATGTCTCTCCAGAAGATGAAATTCAGGTCAATGGACAATAACTTCCTCCAAGAGCAACCACACTGCAAATGTTAATACTTTACACAGATTAGCCCAGTGACAGAAAAGACAACTATTTTTGTTCCTTCGTGCTCATTGTTCCTCCAGGGCTGTATTTCTCAATATACTTGACCTTTGCCATCCATTTCAATAAATCTGAACAATTCAAGTTGGGAGAAAACAGTGAATCAAATCTCAAATCTTTTTCGGAGCTGTTTGACCTTGACCTTTACATGTTCTTATATCTTACCTCACACTTCATTACAAGGAATGCAAATAGCCATTTTTTCCCTTCTATTCATTAAAAATACAGAAAGCACAAGATAATCTTTCTCAGAAAAGCAACAGTGCAGTTTGTCAAAGGGCAAGTAAGGAAGCAGAGGAAGTACTGGATAAGATAAAAGCAGTAAGGGTTGAAAGTTTAGGAGATGGGATACTTTACAGAGGATATGGTGTAAAAAAATGGAATGAGATTAAGAGAATTAAAATGAAGCCTGAATATCTGGAAAGTGGCCAAGCAGCATGATTTATTCAACTGTTAAACAACTTCAGTTTTGGAGTAGGAGAGACTGTGCTTAAGTAGCTAAATTGTCACTAAAATACCTTGCCAAAAGAAGTCCTTCACTATCAGCAGATGGGCTTTATCTTCTCTGTGCATTAACTACACAGACTCTGAAATTAATTTTAGACATGAGTGTGAATTTCTGACAGAAAAATCTCAGTTCTCCCTGCTTTGGCAGTGTAATTGCTGACAAGTTGGATGCTGAGCCGTCTCTCCTTGTTGTGGAGAAACCCCCCATGTACTGCTCTGAACCAACAACGCAAAGCAAGAGGAGCATTCGCTTCAGCCTCCTGCCAGTATTTAATTTCTGCAGCTTCTCCATGGGCTGCCTGCAGCCAGTAGAGAGACACAGGCCTTGCCAAGCAGGCTTCAGGCTGCCTTACTCTGTAGCTCTGAAATGTGTTCTGAGGATCTCCTTCTGGATGCTTGGCCGACCAACTGGTTAAGCCCAATATCTAAAAACAGTGCTGCAAGTTCTTTCCTCCCCCTATCAAATCCTTGTTGGTACAGACGGTCACAGTTCCAACAAACTAAGACTGCATGCATTAACACAGGATAAAAGGGTACTTGAACTGTTACTCACAATCTTTGTGTCTGGACCACAAGACTGAACTGCCTTGAAAAGATCAAGATTTGATAAAACACATAACTGAATTACCAGATGGTGAAACTTAGTTTAAATAAAAATCTACACCCTTAATTCTAACCTATTTGGGTCTTCAAAAAACACATTAGCCATTTGGTGAGTGTCAAGCCTTGTTTTCAATGCCTCTTTTGCCACATGAGCACTTATTTCAACGTGTAACATCTGCTGGGCTGGTTACATTCCCATACAGACTCATGAGCCTTTGGTTTTTCACCTCCAGTGAACTCTGCCTTCTTCAGTCTTCTGCAATGGAATGAGGTGTTTCCATCTCTGTACCTCACAAAAATTCTTATATCTTTTCCATTCTGTCATAGGAGCAGAGATCAGTTGTGGCAACAGCTATAGAGCTTTTAACACATACACTTTGCTTTAATATTAGGAATGCCAATTGCAATTCTGAACCGCAATTCTCTGCATTCTACACTGAAAAATACCAACAGCTAATTTTTAAACTCCCCTGAAAAAAGTGATGAATAAGACTAAAAATTATTCTAATAGCCACTTGGGAGCTTGAGTCATAGAGACTTAGCCATTGAATTCTAATTCTTCTAATTACTTTGTTTGTTCTGAACTCTGCTAATACATTTAGATGGGAATTCCCAAACTACCCATATGAATGCAAGTTCAAAAAACTGGTTTCCTTTTCCTTGTCAGAAATTCACAGTATTGTGCTTCCAGTACTTCTCATATTCATGCATTCCCATGCATACTACTGTCTTTTGAGCATTTTTTGTTTTGGAGAGGAAA
This sequence comes from Cettia cetti, assembly GCA_013401135.1. NCBI lineage: Eukaryota > Metazoa > Chordata > Aves > Passeriformes > Sylviidae > Cettia > Cettia cetti. Next base: position 82,507 of record VZUI01083305.1, read on the forward strand.
ACAATTCTTTTTAAAATACACTTTATTTTTTTGTACTAACATAGCAAATGCTTTAATCATGAAATTCACCTTCATCGTCCACCAGCAACATTTTAAGGCAGGCCATGTAGTCCCTAGGACAAGCTTTAGTTCAAGTGTCTCATTCCTGTATGTTCTCTTCCTATTTAATGGAAAAAAAAGTGTTCCTTAAAAAGACAGCGGGCAACATCTAGCCAAGGTATGTGGAACTGTCTCAGTATATTATAGGAAGTTAACTGCTGTTTTCTCTCTTTGAAGAAATCTACTTCTTTCTGAGAGGAAGCTCAGGGAGATAGATTAAATTAATTGCTTCATGAGACAAAGTTTCACTAGACAATTCAGTAACAGACCAGAGCAATATTTTACAAGGATCAATACAAATGCAACATTGATACAAAGAACTCTCTTGTCTCTTCTTGGTGATATCACACATCTTTCAAGACTGATGACTGAACTAAACCGCTTAGGTGTCTCCCATGTCCAAGATCTTGGATGCCAGCCAGTGGGTTCATTGCAGAGATGAAGGTGCTAACGCTGCACTGCATCACTGCAGTGACTCAACAGAAACCTTTCACCTCAAGAGTGTTCTTGCTGGAAACAACTGTTCTGGGTATTGCTGCAAGCTCCACCAGCATGTAAAACACGCCTTCAGCATAAGCACCCAGGAACTGCGCCCAGTGAAAGAACCCAGTATAACTATCAAGTCCAGTAAGGAGTTTTAAGAGACCAGTGGGTCCCCACAAGCTTCAGAGCACTTTCTGAATACACTAGAAGGACTGAGAGCCCAGAATCATTGGTATCTGAGGACAGACACCAAATCACAAGGCCAAACATGCAGACATTATGCAGTATCCATGTCTAGAAACTATATAGCAGCTGGGAGCTGCATTGAAGTCCTTTTCCACCAAGGATCCTTTGTCAAAACCTTCTGGAGAGAAGCACTCATATTAACTGATAGCAAAGGAAGAAATCTGTATGAGCACAAGCCTCCTTGCACTGACACAGTCTGAAGGCCTTTCACTGTTATACTTCTGCTCTGCTACCAAAGCAGTGACACAAAACTGAAAACAGTTTAGCAAACAGCAAGAGGAATTGGGAGAGCAACTCCACTTCCATTTGGCTCAAAAATAGCTTTAACACTGAAGTTTAACACAGAGCCCCAGTCACTGTCTCCATCTGATCACTCTGACAAATTAGAACATCTACATTTCTGGCCACCTGTCAGCAAACAGGGAAAAGTAAAAAGCCCAACTTACTGAAAGCAGTTTGGTCCAAACACAGTGGCAAGATTGCAAAGATTCATCCTGTTCTCTACGTGATGTTCAGCAACCTTTATCAGGAACTGGCACAAGTACTTCAGCAGGCAGTAATGAGCATCAGGCAGCTCTTTCAGGAGTTCTTTCAAGTAACTTTCCTTCTGCATGTCATTTCTAGAGTCTAGGGAAAAGAAGAGAAGAAAAAACATATGTACATGGTTTTCTTCATTGCTGCCAACTTAATTACATGAGTGAGCAAGCAGTGGGAGCTAAAATCCACTCCTGCTTCTGCTCAGAGACACACAACTCCTCAGTTTTCCTCGGGGAACACACACGTGTCTCATGAGGCTCACGCTGGCCAGCAAGGGCGCCATTTCATTCTTACCTTTATGCAGTAGCCTTTTTCCTGAGCAGATTGAGCAGTTACTAACAGTCAGCTAAGAGCTTTAGAGCACGTTTATCCCCACCTGGCACAGCTAAATCTGCTTTAACTCCCTCTCTACCAGATCCTCAGATTCTGTGCTCCTTCTGGATGTCATCCCTACTTCCCAAACCCTTCTCATACAACAAGTCTCTCTTCCCATGACAACCTTAAAAAATAAGAAAGCAAGAATGGTAAAACAAAGAGTCTCCTGAAATGCAGTGTTATAACAGCACTACAATACCTTGTATGGGTGACAGGTCTGCTACATATTCAGGAAGGAGTCTTCCTTAAGGGAAACAGACTTTTCTGGGCATGGCCACACTTTGAAATGAGTCAAAATGTGGCCTTATGTTAGAGATTAGCCTTGTTATACTGTACAATCTTCTAGAATTTAGGTATGGATAAAAGTTTTCCATACTGAACTGAGTCACATACAAATACTAAAGTAAAAATTGCATGAACTTCACAGATGCTGTGTTTGTACAGACCCAGGTGGTGCATACAAGCTTGGCCTCACACACAGCTTCTGCTTAATTGTGTCCTGCTGCTGGAATTGAATTCATGTGCAAAATTTTTGTCCCCCCCCCCAATCACAAAAAATACCTTCCAAAAAGTGATTTATACCCACCAAAATCTTGGGTTTATGTGTCAAAAAAGCAAAGTTTTGAAAACAAGCCAATACTGCTTTCCTTTTATACCAAAACAGGATGCATTACTCATTGCAAATATTAATTTCTATTCTCCATGGAAGTGAAATGTTACTGAAACTTTCACATATGCATGAAAACCCCAAGGACCCTGCAACATCCTTTCCAGACAGAAGACCTCATGCCCTGAAGGTTTTCCGCACTGATCTAATTATAAGCAGTGTCCATTAGCATGAGGCCATCTGTGCCTTTCTAGTACTTTCTTCTTTATTTATCAGCCTAATGGGTTGCTGGTGCTGCTCTGCTGTATGCCCTGCTACCAGCATGCAGAGAAGACTGGCAGGAAAACATGCTTGTGTTGCAAGAAAAAAAGAACATTTTACATTTGCTCAACATTTTTTTAGAGAGATAAAAAAAAAAAAGGGGAAAAAATCTTTGAACACTGTTTAACGTATGTATAAGCACTTCAGAAGCCTTGTCTTTGTTCTTACCTTTCATTTCCCAGAAATATTCCAGGGCTGGGCTGAACAGTATTTCAGAAGTAGAATGCTTTGAAAAGTGGTTAGCTGTGAAAATTAGCAGTCTGTATAAAAATATATGAAAGTGACTCCTGACTCCCAACTCAGCCGCTGGGTTGTAATATTATTTCTGTTTCACAATCAGACTTTTTTTTGTGGCTAATGAACATGATTTATCCTGCAAATAGCTTGGCAAACAAATGAGGTTTTTTATATACTTATTTGCTACTTCATACAGCTGAAGCTTGAGGGACTTCATCTGCTTTTAGGCTTAGGATTCTTGCCTTACCTGACACGCCTAATATTGTACATGGCAAGAGAGCCTTTGAAAGTTTTATATGCATGGTGAATTCACTTTTATATGTCTGTTTTGGTACCACAGACTTAGTATGAATTCTTTCATCACAGCAGACCAAAGATTAAAATGCCAGTCAAATTACAGGACCAAACAGTTTAACCAACTGATTAATTATATCCTTTTCTTTCACAGATAGGAAATTAGCTCCTTCAGAGAAGTCAAATTTAAATATGCATGAACCAGATGAGGAAAAAAAAGTCTTGCTTGCTTATCACAACCGTTTTTACAGTTACAGAGAGGAAAAAACAATCATGACTTTGCTATTAGCAATCAGCTTGGCAACAGCAAGAAATCTGATCTGTTATTGCAGCAGAATTTCAGGAGGCTTCTGAAGGCTGTATTAAATGGGATAGCAATAAGGAATTTCAGTGCATTTGTATTTGTACTGATCAAAGTGGACTGTACAGTCTCTGACTTGATTACTAATTATCTTTTTATGAAACTTAAAAGAAAACAAAACACAACTAATTTCCATGTAGCCAAAATATTAAAATTCACCTCCTAACATACTTTTCTTTATATAACAAAACAACTAGCACAGTGTTTTCTACTACAAATTGCTTGCAGTTATGATAAGGAAAGCCAAAGCCATCTCTCAGAAAAAATGTACCTCTTCCATCACCATCACCCTGTCATCTAATTAGGGAATGCCCTTGATAGCTAATTGCCTCTCTGAGTCTCCCACTGGGACTTTAGAACTGATGGGTACTTTTTCATTTACTGGAGGAATTTCCATCCTTTCCAAACTAGAAAGATGCTTATAACTACCACGAAACATTCTGAACACGTTTGCACTCTGATAACTAATAAAGCTATTGGGCCCATGGCCTTAGTAGTATTTTCTGGGTAGGATGTCCCTGTTCATTGACCACTATGTTTTATGGGGGGTGAATCAACATCAAAAATGTTATTGCTGGGCACAGCCAAACCTTTGTTCATTTCTGTGCTTTCAAGAACATAGAGAGATACCACATCACACAAGATCATGAGTAATTACCCTAATTGAACAACGTAGAGACACTGAGTAACATGAGGCAGCAAACCATATTTACTGAGCCATCAAATTCCTTCTCCTTGCAAAATCTAAGAAAGAAAATAGGGCTTTGCTCTCTCACCTCCTTCTCCAGTGAAAAGACAAGGGAAGGAACTCAAGTTTTTCTTGCAAAAGAATCCAAAAATCAAAAGAATTTGTTGATTCTTCTGCTGATGACATTTCATGGAGTTCAGCTTTATTTTTAAAAATTCCTTTTATAACTTGCGGTGAATCCCAACCACAAATGATATGCATGCATACACACTATTCCATGCAGTTTGTATAGTTTCCAGGACAAGTCTGCTACTGCTATCCATGACTGTATTTCCTTGAATATCACAGCTTTTAAACTTATTAGAGAGCAAAACCAGTCTTGAGTCATAACAACAACCCATCCTTTGGAGCATTCCTCCTCCTTTTCAGTTTGTTTCAAGTCAGTCACTAAGGTTTACTTAGCTGGTAGTGCCTAACAGAAAAACATCAGAGCATTGGAGTGGTTTGTGCTATTCATGGTTTTCAACCACAGCATATCCATAAAATTTTGCCTAGGGGAAAGGAGGAAAGTAAGAATGAAGGCTATGAGGAAGGTGCTCTCAAGACAGACAAAGGCATTCAACTTTTTCATTTCGGGAGCCTTCCAAAAGCCATGTGCAATAGACAACATCTCAGCCAAGATCTGTAAGAGAAGCCCAGCTAGACGCACAGTCACAAAACCAGAAGCCTCAGGCCATGTCTAGGCTCAGCAGCCAGAGGACACAAAACACAGAGGATCAAGGAAGCCAGCAAGGGCAGTTGGCACCTCAAAGCTGAACTAGGGACTCGTTACTGAGGAATGAGTCAAGGATACAAGTGAAAAGGACAGGCTGTCTCTCCAAAAATGTTAATTAACCAGAAACAGGAGTCTCAATAGTGTAGGAGGTACAGACATTTGTAAGGGTGTTTTCAGTCTCATTTAATTTCAGCATACACCCACAGCTCACAACAAGAGGGACATATTTTCCAATAGTTCATGCTATTTCTGAACATATTGAGTGTCTCCGACACACTAGAGACACAATCTAATTCCCCAATTCATCTCTGTTCATGTTACCCCTTCACGCTGCCGGAACTTCACTAAAGACAGGGAATTCCCACAAACAGGTGTGAGTAATTGTTTTGCTCAAGTCTCAAATGGTCTGACCCCAAACAACTCCAGTCCGGGAGCACTGAATCCCCATTACCACAATGCCCAAGCCAATTATCTGTGCTGTGAGGTGAAGAGGAGAGGCCACTGCTCAGCGTCATGCTACTGCTGCATAACTTCCAGCTGCCTTGCATGCTACTAGGCTGGAGGGCAGACGGAAAAGCTTGCATCTGTCAGCAGCTCTCAATGTGCCCTGGGAAGCGGATCTTTGGCACAGAGGCAGCAGGTTGTGTGCTGCAGTATCATAGCACCCACTGGGCTGCAGAGAGAATTAAAGCATTTCTCTCCACCTCCACAATCTAAGGGAAGTGGGACTCCAGCTTCTCCCTGCCAAGAAACAATCCACTCCAGACACCATCCTTCAGACATGATCCTGCCCCAGAGGGAAAAATAATCATGCCTTGTTGCCATCAGGAGCAGAAATGTTGTAAGCCCTCCTCATAAGAAGGCTGTCATCACAATCCAGCTTGAGACACCTCACTCTATCATTACAGCACTTTGCACTGCTGTATTTATCCTTCATTCCAACATACTAGAGGAAGAGCACACTTCTTTTGCAACTCTGGTGAGTGTCATCTGCATAAAAATCCAGTTCCAAGAGTTTTTACTGCATAATGAACATCATCATCACATGGAAAACAGAAGTTTATTTCTTTAGCTTGGAAGTATCTCTGGTAACACTAAAATGACAATAAATGCCAAAGGAAAAGGTTAAAATCATATCACAAGAGCCTGGAGAATCACAGGTATCTAATGAATCAGATTTGGTGTGCTGCTGCAGTTACCATGGCTAAAAGGTCGGCTCTCATCTATTCATTTTCACAGTCATTGTTCAGATCGAAATTTGACCTCTAAAATCCCCCAACACAAGCTGTATTTTTGGTTCTGTTTGTTCATATAACTCAAACAGCTGCTGGCTACTAAGTGTTCTGTAAACCGACATCTTGATACGGAAGGGAGCTGCTCCTTCCCTTCCACTGCCTCTCATCCCTCCCCCTGAAAAAGGCAAGGTTGTTCACAGGCACCAGACAAAACCATGCCAGCCATCACAGGCTGCAAGCAGAAAGAGGTATGTGAAATAGAACTCACATCTTGCTGTTCACTGAAAAAATATAAATTCCATAGGATGAGCAATGTCAAGAAGCCAGAATGACAAAATAGCAAATAGCATTAAACTTAATTAGACTGAGTAAGAAAGGAAGGCAGAGTCTGTATTTCACTGCACCTCCACTGGAGAAGGGAATGAAACAACAACAAAAAAGAAATTTACAGTACTGCAGCACTTTGTCTTGATGAAAGCAAGTGACCTGTGAAAGGGGTAAGATCTGTGTGTACAGTTCCTAGTACGAACAGATGTCTTAAGAATCAGTGATCATGATACAGAAGATAAGGAATGAAAAGCCAGAGGGAAGAAACAAGCTCAGGCAGGGATTGTTGTATGGGAGCTAATTTCTGGCTGAGGTTTCTCAAAGTACAGCCCATTTTGCACGAGTGGGCACAGCTCAGCTCTGCAATGAAGCCTCAGTCACAAAAGAGACTGTGATGGACATTTTTTACCACAGAACTGCCCATAAGGAGCGGCCTTTATTTGTCAGGCACTGTGAGAAGACCGGCCAACTCCAAGGTCACTGTCAGTGTGTCCCTGGCCTGCGCTTGCAACACACATCTCCGATCAACATCATTTACCAGAGGGAGGCCCTTCCCAGCTCCCACTGCCACTGTTCTCCTCCAAGGGCACAGAGTGAATGCCAGGACACACCACAATACACTGCATGATGTTTTATGGAACTGCATAGTCTTGGCATTTAGGCTGAATATTTATACAAACCAAAGTACTTTAGGATTTGAGGGCAGCATGCAGAGCTCTGTTTCACACAACACTGCACAGGCTGCAGACAGCAATGCCAAACCAGCTGAGTGGACTTCCTGAACACCAACAGGACAGCTACTCTCTTTCATAATAGGGTAGATTATTTCTCTTTGATTTGGTAACAAATTTGATAGCTAGAATTGAAAAGGGTTACAGCTACAGGTAAAGTTTGTAATTTTCAGTCCAGCTATTTTTAACTAGAGGAATCACTCTCTAACAATTTTTATAGTAGATAAAGTGTTCTTCTCAGGCCAAGATACCAGCTGTCTTAAAAAATGCTGATAACAATCCCTAAAAATACACAAAAGAAATCTAACATAATCCTAAAAAAACATTTCCCATGCAAAGCTTCAACAGGAGGGAATACAGAAGTTGTGACAGAGCTTGTATTTGCCTTAACTATAGACATGTCACAAAGTGGCTCCAGATTCAAAGTTATTTTTTAATAACCTGTTGACTCAGAAACAGTTTGACCTACTCTCTTCACAGTTTACAAAACTAACACCCAGGCACATACTCTCCTGGTACCATTTTGCAACCAATACCCTTGCACATACTTTGATAAGTGAACAGATAACTCCTGCAATCCTGCACAGTTGGTTGATCATTTAACTGCAAGCAAATGCCCACCTACCACTTAAGCTAACCTGAACATGATCAAAATCATCAGTACCTTTCATAACTACTCATTTATGCTGTATTTTCTAACGCAATGAAAAACCCTTCAAGTTTTCTTCAAACTTTACAAAAACCTTCCCCTTGCCACAACAGCCAACTTGTATTTTTCAAATACGACTTTTTTTTCCCTAATCAAAATTATAATGGCACTGAGCTCAATCTTGTTGTGAAATACAGGCAAAGTTAGCTATGAAGACACGTCACAGTTGGATGGATTTTTGCAGAGCTGGGTTCATAGGTTATACCAGTAACTTTATTTGGAAACAAGAAAGTTTTGTGAGTAAATCTGCTAAGTAACGATATCCATCTCATTTCCCTAGAAAGTACTTGGGGGATTTTGCCTTTTTCTGTGGGAGACAGAACAAATTAACCTTTCCACAAACAGCACTGTTCACAAAGGACATCAGTAGTTGCTGGTACAATACACCAATATGACCTTTGTGGGAGAAGAGATATGGAACAGCAAAGATGTGACTTATTTATTTATTACTAATTCACACTTAAGCTGTGATTTATGAGAAAGAACATAATTAAATTCAGCTCATGAGTCAGACCTGATGAAATCTAAAAGTCCCCAAAGAAAGCACAGCAATGACCAGAAAAAAGGGACTTTCTAAAACAATAGCACCTTCCTACACAACACTTCCTGAACTCTATCCCTGTGCCCAACAGCTTTACTAAATAGGGAAGGTATTTTACACAGTCCACATACAACCTACAGCTGAAATGTCTGCACTCAAGGTAAAGCACAAAGCTCTTCTCCAGTGCACCATCAACACTCAGTACAGCCCAAAAACAAAAGAATTAAAGAAAACACATGGCAGTATTCTCACTCCTCTTGAAAATGGCTAAACCTCCTCTCCACTGAACACAAGAAAAGTGGAAGATAGACCTCAAGACAAGAACGTGAGAACTTTGCACCATCTTCCACCAGGGATGCATGTCAAAGAGCATGTTCCTCCTCTGCATTCTCCAGCAGCTTTACCCACTCACCTTGCAATTTCTTAAGAAAACATAAAGAAGAAGTGTTGACTGCCTGCAGCAAGAGAGATGAACTGTCAGTGACCCACACAGTCAAGGAACAGGGCCAACCACCACTTATTCCACCTACCACCACCAGAGATTGTCAGATACAGATGAATTAGACTGAAACTTGCATAATGCTCTCTATGATTTAAAATGATTTCTCAACTTTCCACAGCAGAAGTGGTATTCCTTCCTACGGCTGATCCATCACTTGAAGGTAGATGATGGGGCGCAAATAAAAGAAAAAAAGAAATCTTCCAAGTTGTGTGCTATGACAGGGAATAAAACATAAAGTCTGCTGTTACTTGCAAACAGGTTCTTTTTTTGGAGGGACAATCACATTACTTAGTGTGAAGCAGAAACTTTGGCAGTGTATGATTTTGGCCCAATCTGACAAGCAGATGAAGTTCTTATTTCTCAAGAGTCCATTACAATGAAACTGCCAAAAACCACCCTACCAAACAGAAACAAATCTATCTATTAATCTGTGCAATTATTTTCTACAAGCATACCCAAAGAAACCAGTTGATCATTTCACTTTTTATTCAACAGATATAACAATTAGAAAATCACAAGTAGTCCAGACTTTACCAAACACATGAGAAACATTTTTCTGCCTCTTGTAACAGAACTGCACATCTGGGAGCAGGTAAGAGCTGAAGCCCAAGGAAATGAGGAACAAAGTAAGTAAACTAAGAACCCAGAAAGAAAGTGCATTGAAGGACAAAGACTCTACCTCTCACTTACCCTGGTAAAGCTGAATGAACCTGGGATGTAAGGCAGACGTGATAACTCCATCTGGCAACTCTCTCAGAAACAGTTTCAGCAGACTGGCTGCTGAGTACACATCACCATCTTTAACAAGTTCCACCTCTTCCCCACGCTCGTACTGCAGACGCAGCTGCTCCACCATTTTCATGCTGCCGTTCACCCTGAAGAGACCTTCCTGTGTCATACCTGTAATTATATATTGATTTAAGATTGAGCTGAACCACCACATCCCAGTTACATGATGGAACAGATATTCTCATTTAAATAACGCACATGTAGTAACGCAAACAAGGGCAATTAATACACCACAACATACAAAAAAATACTACTTTGTCCCCAGAAACTCCCTATCGTCAGGTAGTCACACTATGATAAATAACAAATACTAATGACAAGATCTTGAGGCCTGGGATACTATTTTGAGAACCCACAATACTGCAATGCCACTGAGCTATCTCACACATGAGAAACCAACTGAGACAAGATACCTTCCATTGGCATATTTCAACTGAAAAAGATCCTACAAAGGACTCTACTGTTGTTTCATTTTTTGAAACATCCCATTACCTTGAGCAGAACTGCAACATTCATACATGTGATTACTTCCAGCTTCATGTTCCAGGGTAACAGGTTCTTACCCATGACCATCATCAGGCAAAAACATCTGAATATGTGCTAAGTACAGCAGCAACTCCATAATGAGTTCTGCCACTTTATGATAGTAGGAAATCTCAATGAGCAAATAATGTATATTGGACAGCACAAAGCCCAAAGTATTTCACAATGAAAAAGAAATGGAATCAGTCGCTACAGGCCAGACACCCCACACCAGGTAAAGGATGTACAAAAAAGGAGGCTTCAACAGAAGAAGCCAGACTAATCATACTAAATTGAACAGCACTTTCTAGGCATTTGTTCAGATTCAAAACCTTCTTTGAAGACCCTAAAATTGACGTCTGTAATTTTTTTTTCCTCTAGAACTTTCACCACAAAAATTCTGCCTTTCTAATACTGTGTCTAGAGACCTGCTTGTTTTTCCTCAGAAGGATAACACTAAAAGGATTGAAATATGTATTGTTTTCATCAGTTCAGACTAGACATCAAGGAACTGCAATCTGACAGAATGCTTCCAGTCCAGGAAATCAATTCTGAGGCAGCAGAGTTTAATAATCTCTTTTATTGGACCAGAAGACAAACTGCTCTAGTAAGGGGAAAAAGTGGACAAGCACTCAAACATTTTACTTGACAAATATGAGATACTGTTGGCAGAGTTTGTATTCCTGCATTCACAACAAAATTCATTTTCATGTGACATGCTGTGCTGCCATCTCGAGGGCAGAAAGTACCTCATCTCAATAAAGATTTTTGCTTTTGCAGCACAAGGTGAGCAAAGGCCACAGCCCTCACACAGATCAAACTTCCTTCCCTCTCTCTTACTCATTTATAGAAAAAAAGAGAGGCTAGAACACCTTGAAAACAGCACTTAGAAACTATTAAATACAGCACAGGGAAATTTGGCTTCATCTATAAATTTGGAAATAGGCAGCTTACTGCAAACTTAGTTTAAAGATGTAGTTGCCTAACAGTCAGCTCAGCCTGGGTGTCTGGGCCTTTGTTAAAAATGCCTTCACAGTTAACTTCAGCATTAATTCACAAAACAAACCTTACACAGACACATGACACCCATTTCAACAACTTTCCATAAAAGAGGGTATCTTTGAGATCTTGCTTGCTTTTTTGAGAAAAGAACAGCCTTTATCTTTATCAAGGACAGACAATCAACTTGGTATTCAGAAGCCCAACTAATCTTGCTGCAGAGTAGAAAACTTGGCTTGTTTAGTCCACATTTGAGATACAGTCGTGTCAGATTCCAATCTTTTTATGAAACATAGAGGACAGCCCACAACGTGCAGTTAAGAGTGCCTGTCAGTTTCTGGTTTTGATTAAACCCTAAATGATGGAAAGCTTTTTCCATTCTTTCTCTTCCAGTGTCCTAGCAGGGCAATTTTCAGGCAGGTTGAAGGAAGTAGATCAAGCAAGATGTTGCTGTGTAAAGGTAGGATCATGTTTTAAATTTGCACTGTACCTTAATCCAAGCTAATTTTCAAGCCACGTTTGCATCTATGAACTTCTGAGGATCTATCAAGATACAGTCACAGAATCTAAGCCTCTAGAATTGGATTATCATTACTCAGTAGCTGAAAGAAAAACCTTAGGGTAAAACCAGATGCAGCTCCTTAGAAGATGAAATTACCATCACAAACCTTTTCTATTGCTGACCAAATGCCATACAAGACATCTGTGCACCAGTGGTGCTAGGTTTCTGCAAGGAAATGTATTTCAACAACAGGAACTAAAGTCCCATTAAATGAATGCAAAGAGAAGCTAAGAATTGCACTTACTTCCTTGAGGGGATTAATACTAACTGGAATATATGTGAAAACCTGTAAAAATTTGTATTCCTTTTCAGTAATATTCTCTGATGGGATGCGTGTGTACGTGCCTGTGATTATCTCTATACAGACAAAGTGTTAAAAACAAATGTTTTGCAACTGGAATATGACTCAAACCTTCACAAATGGAATACATTCCATTTATGAACTGAACAGCTTGTTTATGAGTGTGCTGCTACCTAACACTGTAGTTCACCTTTATAAACATGCTAAAAAGTAAGTTCAGCATCAAGGCAGGAAGAAAAAAGAAACAAACCACATACAGTAACATTCTTTGCCTGTGGTTCATGCCACCAAAAAACCCCACATTCTTCCCTTTGAAGAGTCTTACATAAAGAGTGCTACTAAGGAGAAGTGACTCCACTAAGTTTACCATGCTCGGTGAGGTACTCCACTATATTCCATACAACTATTGGGATTCCATTTTTGCTCAGTCCCTGTTGCTGGAGCTCCAGAAGACTCACACCAAACACCTTTGGACAGGTTGTGTCCTTCTGCTTGTTCAGTGGAAGCACAGCTATCTTTTTCATGTCCTCCTTCAATTTCACAGCCGACTTGCTTTGCTTAAAGGAGCAGAGGGGAAAAAACAAACAAACAAACAAACCAAACTTGCATTAGTCACATTTGCTCCAGAAGGTTGTGTGGTCACAAAACAAGCACATCCATCAAAACTGGCTTTTATGCTCCAGCATAAGGATTTGACCCCACTTAAGTGTTAATCCACAGGAAAAAAACCTCTGTGAAGTAGGAAAGTAAAAATGAACAGAGAAACACTAGAAGAGAAACAAGAATGTAAGTAGTCTGTAGGTAAGGGAGAAAGACTTTTGCAGACAAGCTTGTTACTAGAATAACAAGAAACTGGGAGTAAGTAAGCAGGAGACTGCTGTTGTTAACTCATGAAAATCTCATGGGTTACAAAAGCAACTAGACAAACACAAACAACCCAATACACCACCAGTAGCTCAGCTTGTCTCCAGGATGCCTGTCAGGCCAGTACTCTGGAGAAGGTCCACTGCACTCTTCTTCCAAATACTGTTTCCTAGGGATTCATTTTGGCCACTGTCAGGTGAGATGGATCCTTATGAAACATTTTCTGTTATGGTTAGTATCTGCTAAATCTGAAATTTAATTACTGAGGCTTTAAAGTTAGAAAGGGACTATGTAATCTAATCACACATAACAAGGGGGGTGGAAAACCCACTGCACAATAAACCCTTAATCCCACAGGTTCTTCTGGAGACACAACATTCTCACAAGTTTTGAGTTGCAGTGACAGAGAAATCATGGGAGGATAGTTAATAAAATCAAGTGGAAAAAAATAATACATGATTAATTTATGGGACTGATAATAGGTAGAAATCTTAATCAGCATACAGGATTGCACATTTGGGAAGACAGTTGAAGGCAGAGCAGCATCACCCATCACAGTTGTAATCACACTGCAGGAACTGGGAGCCACTGCTACCACAGAGTTCAATCTGTTTAAGAAGTCCACCACTGGAATGATGCTTAAAAATAAACTTATTCCTACTGTGTTTCATTAACAAACTGCTAGTAGAAACTCTACACATGAGAATACCATATAGTAACACAAAAAAGTGCTCAGACGCTTGCCTAAGTCTTGACACTTCACTGGGTTAAGACTTTTTTTTCACAGCATACATATTTTATTTTAAACAAGCCTTTAAAATCTCATCACTTGAGACACAATATTTTTACTGTAGTCTGTAAGCAACATGAACATCTGCTATGTTGCTATTAAGCATGACTGTCCTTTCAGATATAAAATGATCTGGCAGTTCACTCACTTGGTTGTGTTTTTCCCATTAAACAGTTATTTGAAACATATGTGTGCTCTACAGTCCCAGGTCCTACACAACACTCGCGTGATATTTACAAAAGATGCTGCTTATATAAACATCTCAAGTATGTTTTATTATTTGTGAAACAGAACTGCAATATTGCATTATTGTAACTATCGTATAAATATTTACCATGAACAGCAGATGCACCAGTGTTTGAACTAAAATTTGACTAATATTAAAATACCACATCTCTTTTAAAAAGACATGTTCCCATTCAGGATTAAATAAATAATAAACAACATTTATTCCAAGCAGAGACATGACAAGGGAAAAATCATGTAGACTAGGTTAAATTCAGAAGACAGTAAAAATCCTTTGAGCAGTTTCTGAGCAGCTGTGATGCTCAGGGAGCTTTTCCAATTAAGGCCTTCCATTAGCGTCACAATCTTGCTCAGCTACAGGTTTCCAGCCTGTTTCAACATTCGAAAACCTGAGTCACTAAGTTTGGATTTACTTGGGGAAACTGATTGCTTAAATCTGCATGAGAACCGGCAGACATTTGCCAGGTCCACAGAAACAAGAAGAATTTTTTGAGCTTCCTTCAGGATCTGAAAAGGGTGCTCTAATTAGGAACAAAAAATTATACGGTTATCCAAAATACACATCTAAGCAAAACCAAAATAAAGCCATCCCCTCAAAACAGCTCTGAAACAAAGAGTTCAGTGTTATGTTGCCTTTTAGATGGAAGATCTGACTTTACCCAGGGAAAACGTGTCCAAGTACTAATGCCACTGCTGCTGATTTCCAAGACTGGGAAAGCAACTTAATCATCCCTGCGCGATGCCGCCAAAAAGTGCCGCCCAGACACTCGGAAAAAAGCTATTTATACGCCACAGGGACGCACTTTTACAGCTCATCCAACAACTTTAACGCAGGGAACGCGGCAGCAGAGTTGCTCTCTGGGTTAGGGGGGAAGAAAAAAAAAAAAAAAAGAAAGAAAGGAAAAAAAAAGG
>VZUI01083325.1:0-58414 GCA_013401135.1 Cettia cetti
TCCACTGGTCTTAGAAAGTGTCCATCAATATTCCTTTCACAGAAAGGAATCCAAAAAACATGATAACAGTTCTGTAAACATTACCTCGCTTACATGAAATTTCTGACTCCAAGGCTGAAGGCTGGAAAACAAAGCGACACTGAAGGATATCCTGAGTATGACTGAAATGTATATTCTTGATCTTGACCCTAATGCTGACTTGTAGACTTCATTTCCTGCCTTGTCCTTGTGTCTGCCTCTCCACTTTCCTGGAGAGCACTGAGCTGTGGCCCAGTGGTTACTGGTGAGTAACCTGGTTACTGTTTACTCTGTCTGGATCTGACCTGGATCATGGCTGTGCTTTGCTGGCTTGACTTCCTTATTTGATTTCTTACTCTTCATGAATTTATCTGAGATCTGGACTTGTGACTGGACTTAGTGACTGTCACCATACCTGCCCTGCTCACCTTGCTCAGGTCTGTGGGACTGTTCTGTTGTCAGTGAGGTCCCTTTGACTTTGACTGCTTTGTTCTTGTGTGTGCCTCTGGCTACCTGTGCTTGGCAGAGCAGCCTTCTCCTGCTACCCCCCTGCCCACTGTGCTGGGTGTGACCAGCAGGGTTGGTGTAGCAGGAGCTGTGGGCTGCCCTGAGTAGAAGGAGGTGACAAACCTCCCCATGACAGTGAGACAACTCCCACTGGCTTGGCAAAACATCAGCCAAAGGAGAACACAATGCTCCTGCTGAAATATACATTTTAAGAGATAGAGGTGAGAAAGACGGAATGGATGCCTGCTGGTGTCAGGGGACACTGGAGAGGTGAAGCCACCTACAAGAAAGGACACAAAGGAAGATACGGGAGGAGAAATGTGAAAGATGAAAAGTTGAAGGGACAGAGCTGGAGACCCTGCCTTAAAATGAGGCACTCTTTGCTACAGCAGTTACAACCTGAAGGGACTGGAGCCAGTGGAATAACCCAGGGAGGCAGCAGAAAACAGGAGTAAGGAGCAAGGTATGATAGAAAAAATCGTTTTGTTTCTTAATACCTCAGAATCAGAAATTAAAAGTTTATCTTATTTGGAAATAAAATTAATTCATAGAAATTCCCGTAGTGGAGGCTTGTTTTACTCATGACATCCTGGCAAGGCAAGTCACATCAAGTTACCCAGACTTGTTTTAAAAAAACTGCTGGAATGTTGACGGCCCTAAAGTCTTGGTGTGAAAGGTTATGTTTGGATGACCAGCATGATTCTAGCTGTTCCAGAGACTTCTCTTTAATGACAATTTTAAGATATGGCTGGATGATATATATTGTGTGCAGAGAGATCAACAAGGAGGTTTCCTGTTCAGCACTTCTTTCTGGAGCTCACCTCACAGATCTGACCAATCTTTAACCCCATTCTGCAAGACGCTACAAATTTCTACCATACATATTTGGAAAGGGTAACATGTTACCAAGCCTTTAAAGATCAAGGAGTACCTTCTGAAGGAATAGCTGACCATCTCATTTCCTAAAAAAAATATTACTTATTCTAGAAAAATAAGTGGATGACAATCAATGTCACAATAATGCTGTTAAAGAAAATATCTTTTCCCACAGTCTGGACTTTTAAGCTCAGACGAGCCATTTTAAAAAATAAAATATCTTCATTCAAGCGATTATTTATAAAATTTGGCACAGTTTTTTGGCATAAATATTAAGAAATTAATTTTTTATGCAGAGGCCTGTATTTATGGCTCTGAAATTAGCTGAGAGAAATAGTACTGAGCTAGTTTAAACTGTTACATTTTGTAATAGTTTTTCTCAGGGAGACTTTTGAAGTGCAGAATGTGTCCTTGGTTATGTATTTAACAGCTTCTCTGAGTTATAGCATGCTAGTACAGACTGTATGAAAGGATCATTCTTTGCTGCAGCCTCTGAAAAGACTGAATGGGTTAATAATTTTATTTCTCTTTACAGAATACTTCTGTCTTGATGTCATTTAAACTTTTCTCTTTTTTTCATCCTTCCAGAGCAGTGTTAGAAAGTTGCAGTGGCTATAAATCCTTCACAGCAGCTTTTGAAGCTGGAAATGCCAAGGTGCATTCACCATTTACCTCAACAGGCCTGTTCATGGCAGCTATTACAAATGAGGTGAAATATATGTCAATGTCATGCAGCATTATTCTGACTTATCACTGCAGCTGTCTTTGTAAATAACCTTTACAACATCAAAAATAGAATCTTTTACTGTTTCTAGTATTTAAACACTTGTTTTAAAATGGCATTTCAATAAATTGCTGGTATCCTTCAATTGCAAACAAAGAACTACTGCCTGGAATTCACGGCTCTAAGTTATCCACACTGTTATATTACTTCTGAGTCCTGCTTTGCAGTAACCAGCTCCTTAGGGTTCAAAACTTTGGATAGTTGTGGAGAAAGGATTTTCAGAAACCCCGCCATACAGGTGCTAAGGTTGAGACTGCTCAGGTATATCTTACTGCAGTTGGCATAGTCCTCTCAGTCTATGCCAGCCAGCTCATTTGCCCTACCCCCCTCCTGGGAGTTCTACCTCACAAAAGAATCACATCATAATAAAACCATACTTTGAGACATTAGATAACATCCAGTCATGCATGGAAGCTGCATGATGAGTTGAAGGGATGATGGCAGAGTTTTCTATATCTATCTGCAATTGCAGACACTCTTTTGCATGAGTGTCCCCAGACACTGACATATATACCCTACAGGACTCACACACAGGATAGACAGTGGGTTTATAAAAGAAAATTTGTTAAGGAAAATGATTTTGTAGGAAGATTAGATAGATTGAGGTGATCAGGAACGGGGCTCAGACAAGCAAACTGACCAGCAGATGGTTTAGACAGCCTATTTTTCTACCTCTTCCCTATTTTCCCAAGTTTATTCCTCTTAGATCTACCTTGAACATAATTTCTCAGCCTTTGGACCTTCTTTTAGGCTTTCCATAATGAGTTTTGTAAAGTCACAGAGCCTCTCAAGCATCCCATAATACTCAGCCTTGTTTCCACCTGCTTATCTGTTCCTTGGTTTAGCTTGACCCGCTTCAAGACTGTGCCTGAGTAGTTTTTCAGGGAACTATCAATCACTGTCTGAGCAGTTCTGGTTTTCATTACTGTCTCAATTATCACCTACCTGTCAGATTTGTGTATCTGTGTGTTCAATTTATCACCTTTCTTGTTATTTATTATTTAATTCATAATGAATAGTCAGGTAATTAATGAAGCAAATGGTCTCACTTTCCCCATACTCTTACAATGATCAATCAGCTGGAATGGTCTGCAAATGAGGTACAGGATGCATCATGTGCGATAATAGGGTTTTTTTTTTTTCTTTATGTGCTCTTTAAATTCCAGAATGCAAACAGTACCTTTATGTCAAATAATGTAAAATGTCGTATTAGGTGCTTTGTGAGGACTGGGTGGACCCCTTGTACGGCCTTCTGCTGTGTCAGTGAGTGAGCAGGCTCCTGTAGGCACATAACCACAAATTGAGTATTTTTATGTTTATGTGTCTTCACTGCTGCATGTTGAACTGTGGCAACTGTCCAGTTTCAGGCTGGACATGCAAAAGCTGAAAGGCCAAATGCCACAGCAGCTGGTCTGTAACGAAAGGCAATAACATTCTTAGACAGACTGCAGCCAGAACTTTTTCTGTTCAGGAGATCTTGATGTCCAGCCTCTCCTCAGCATTTGCCAACTAGTAAGAAGCTGGACACTTGCACATGCCAGATTTCTCATCCATCAGCACCCCCAAGTCCTTCTCAGGCACACTACCATGCCAAGAGAGAACCAGAGACCACAGCAGAGTTGGAGTGGGAAAAGAGGAAGTTTAATTTTTTTCTTTCAGTTTATATAGATTTCTAGGAATGAGACCACATTGGAAGACTGGGGTTCAACCTCTTCTTCTACTGGTCTGAGAAAGTGTCCATCAATTGTACTTCCTACAGAAAGGAATGTAAACAATATAGATATTTACAAAAACATTGCTTTGTTTACATGAGAATATGTGAGAAATTCTGACTCCAATTTAGAAGGCTGAAAACAGGGCTACACTTCTCCTCAGCCCCTACCTCGCTCAGCTTCCTGTCCCCTGGAAACCTGTGCAGAGGGGGCCTCCAACCACTCTCTGTGTCATTGGGGAAGCCATTCAAGAGCCCTAGCGCTAAGCCCCCCTCTGAGGGACACCCCTCATCCCCCGGCTCCACCCAGACAGAAGCCAGTGAAGACAGATCCCTGGCTGCATCCATCTGGCCAGTTCCTCATGACCCACATAGGCCACACTCCAAAGCCAGGGCCTGGCAATAAGGGATCAGGGACTGTGGGACTGTGTCCAAAGCCTCACAGGGGTATGGGCACATCAGGGCTGTCAGAGACTGAAGTTTTATGGTTAATGGCTTAAACATTTTGTGAAGGAGTTTTGCCCATTATGGAAAAACTGTATAAAGAAGCTGTGACCACCCAAGGCCATCCCTGCTTACCCTGACTGGAACTTCAGACTGTGAGTTAAGCCACCTAAGGGAACTTGATATAAGATAAAGGTGACACTGCTGTTCAATTACTTCAGGTCGAGGGACAAGTAAACAAGACTAAGGGAGAAGAAGGTATCCACAAGAAAGCCAAACCCAGCAGATGTCCTGAAAATCATCCCTACCAGTGTTCAGGGTGGGAGAGGCCATAGCTCACAGGCTCTCCTGCTGAGGCCAGCAGACACTGCCCAGCAACCAAGAGGGAAAGAATTTTGGAGATGGGGCATAACCTCTGGTCAGAATACACTGAGGAAGGGCTGTCACAAGGACGACAGCCATGGTAGCTACCATGAACTGTCTGACTGGAATGAATGCATCAGGAGCTGACATATCGTCCCAAGAAAGTTCACCATGATCCTCAGCTCTTCCAGTCTATCCCATCTGCAGAGCAGTGGGTACTGGTTGTCTAGCTCCCAAATCTCTCTCCACTGTGGGAAAGCTGTTGACCCCAGCAACTCTGGCAGGCTACCAGATGGATGGCACTGACCATGGTTGGCACACTGCAACGTTAGTTGCACCTCCTGGATGTCTTGCTCATATGACGTGCAAGCAACATGCCAGATGTGACAGCAGACAGTGAGAGTTCTGCCAATGGCCTGCAAATGTGGCCAGCCAGCCTGGCAAAATACAGCTATGGACAAAGGATCAGAGTTACTATGAGCCTGCAGAGCAACAAAGGATGAAGAAGGAAGCCGGGCTTAATATGGCCATGGCCAAAGGAACAGAGTTACTACGAGCCTGCAGAGCAACAGAGGATGCAGCAGGGAGCTTGGCTTTGCTGTAGGCAGCAGGTACAGAGTGCCTGGCTGCCCCCCTGTGTGGAGGCTACTGAAGCAGTCACATGTCACACAGGGAGCTAATGCGCAGTGAGCTCGTTCCGTGTTGAACTAGTAAAGCACTTCCATGAGAAGGCACGAAGCTCTTTGTCATGTGGTACAAAGAGAGATATCCCTCAAGTGCAGTGCAATGTCGATACAGCACGTCTCTCTCGAGTGCTTGCAGGAATATAGACATGAATGAATCCACATCAGCAGTCCAGAAGGGCAGTGAAAACTCTCCAAGCTGAATACTGTCAGTAGCATAGGCACACAAATAATGCACTTAAGATGGTAAAGAACAAAGAAATATTCCTATTTTTTTATTAGTTTTTTAAGAGCCAAGCAGATCACACCGTTTTTTCTTGATCAGACTGAGACACTGTAAATAAATAAAGATGCCCTGTGTAGGAGGAAAATAAAGCAAACTACATGAAATAATGCCCTTATTATTTTTGATGCTGAATTGCAATTCCTCAGTAGCGTTAAAGCAGGATGATTTAGCTTGGTATAATGCTCCCAGTTGTCTTATTTTCCTGTTAACAATGTTTGTTTATCTCTGTGGCTGAAGTAACTCTTCACTCTTTCTGCAAGAGTGATGTATGGAAACTTCTGCTAGTCAGCAGTGACTGCTAGTGGAGAAAACACTAAGGAAATATTTTTCTTCATCCACACTATATTATCTAGGACATAAACCAACATTTCCTGGTGAAACAGAGCAGATACGAAACACAAAAGACAGGGAAAGACAGGGTATGGCTGGAAAGCTCATTTTAAATTCTCTGTAATTTTTTTTCTGTAAACATGAATGTGGGAAAGTTAAAATAATGTCTGGGATAAGACAAGTCAACCTTTAGCCATTATTCAAATTAAATGTAGAATAACAAGGCACTTACATTTTCAGTAGCCTTTGATTTCCACTTGGGCTGCACTGTGATATGTCTAGGATCTAAAACTTAAGGCTCTAATATAAATTTATGCGGTCAATAGCCCCTAGATTTTAAAATTTTAGACAAAACAGAAGGCTTCTACTGTAACAACCTCTGCCATGGAAGCAGATCTGGATTGATTTGGAGTTGGAGCAGGAGAAATTTGGGGGCTCTGGTCATCTCCACTTACTGGAGAGCATATTCCTGTGTCTCCTTCCTCTCCCCAAATTCTTCTCTCTTCTCTTCTATGTTTAAACTTAACTGTCTGCCCTCAATTTAAGAAATCAGACCCATGGAAATCAATATTTTTGCCACTGATTTCAATCATTTCCACATGCACTCTCTGTGTTTTTCTGACACACCAACATATTCAGTATGTTTTAGGAATATACTTCCAAGTCACAGCAGGAGGGTTTCCAGTGTGCTCTTTGATGGAATAAGCAAAGTAAAAACACACAATTACACCTGTTGATGCAGGCAGGTGTAATTGTGTGTGAAGAGGGGAAACATGGTCCTTTCTGTTTGCCTGTGGTCTTTACATGAAATTGATTTGTGCCACAGATATTTTTAAACATCTTTTAGTTCTCCAAAGTAAAAAAATGAAAGATGGCTTCAGTTTAAAGCAGAATTTGATAGTTTAAACTTATCTCCACCTTGCATAAATATCTTATCTAAACTTAAAATATAATTTTCCATACTATCATGACAAAGCTGGTTCTTCCATACCGTTGTTTCTCAGTGATATTGGCTGAAAAAGAAAAGAGAAATCATATAATGATATCTTTGAATATCACATCTGGAGACGACTGCTTAAAATGTAGCATTTGGAAAAGGCACTTTGATTCGTGACACTGTTTCAGACTTTTATATTCACAAACTGAGTGAAAAATTATACTCTTCATTTTGCAGCATTCTATTCTTTTAATCATTGATCCACCAATATGAATAATGTTAATTTAACAAAAAAACCCACAAAATAATTCTGCTTTAGATACTTGATATATACTGGGTTTTCTGTAGCTTTCAGAATATCATTCACAGATCTTCCTGTGCTGGTTCACAGAAGATCAAAACTATTTCAAAGATGAGGTAATTAATGAAATAGCACAGCCCTTCTAAGTGAAGCCATTTCAGAGCATTCTTGTCTCCTACTGTAAAAGAGAAAGGTGTGCTTTACAGAGCAGATCCTGAGATTAGATGTGCAATTCATTCCTAAGGTTGCTTATATCAGCATGATGGACTCAAGACCCAAATCCATCAGTACGGACTTTGAGCAGATACTTAGTACATGCAACTTGTCCAGTTGTCTTCATCACTTCCCATCCATAAAAATGTGAAGCAATACTGCTATTCTCAACAACAACATAAAGATATCACTTAAATTTTATAAAGATGAATTCATTAAGCATTTGAAAATCATAAAAATAAGTGCACAAAAAAAAAAGGCTTAATTATTTCTGTCAGAGAGGGATTTGGATGTGATTCAGTAAATAAAGTATGCAGCCACATGCTCAGTGAGCATGAAAATACATATAAAACAGCTGGTTCCTCCCTTGAGCAGATCCATTCTGTGTTGCAAAGCCATAATACAAAGTCAGTGATTGTCACAAAAAGATTTTAGCTAACAGGAGTCAGCTGCGGACTAACTCTTGAAGAGGAAGGCATCTGCTCTAAAATTAGCAGCAAAACGTGTCTGTAGACTCATTAGAACATTTAGACTGTGTCTATAGACACAGTAGACATATAGAACATATAGTTTGTGTCTATAGACTTAGACACAAACAGGAAGGATTCTGGAATCATGGAATAATTTGGCTTGGAAAGGACCTTTGAAGGCCTGCAGGCCAACGTTCTGCTCTAAGCTAATAGCAAGGACAGGGTGCTCAGGATCTTTTCCTCTTGAGCTTTTAAAATTGACAATCTCTTTAAAGCCAGCAGGCTGCCTATTCTGGGGCCCAGACACTCTTGCGGTGAAATCTACACAGGGAACCAACCTTCAGAAACTTTCTAGCTTTTTGTTGTTAAATTTTGCAGGCATGCTTTTAGAATAGTTGCTTTTTCAAGTTTGTATCCAAGGTCATTGTACATATGTGGATACATAGAGGAGAGAGGGAGCTGAATTTTCACCAGCTTTTATAGTCCATTTTTAATTGGTGAATTTGGTAACAAGTGTAACATCAGCCGTAAAATCAGGATGTAAGGTAAGCAAGATATAGTTTCATTTTATATTCATTTTATAATTCAAGCCTCTGTCCCTTGCTTCATTAAAGGTTCTTTGCCCTGGAGATACAAGTGACATGTATACTCCAAGAAGTCACTGACAAAACCGAGAAGCACTTTAGAAAATCCCTTTGTTCTCTAATGCAGACAAGAAGGTTTTCGTATGCTGGGACACTTAGGAAGGCGAGATTGCATATATTTTCCATTTAATAATGCATAAGGAAAGAAATTCCATGGGGAAGAAAAGCAGCTTTTCTGTCGTTAGATCCACCTAAAATCACTGGGTTGTGCAGCACCTGTAGTGACAGAAATGTTTGTTCAGAAGAGAACTGAAGTCTGCCTTCAACATACACACAAAATAACAAAGCATTCTTTCCTCTTGTCAAATCAATTTTATAGATTTGACATTCTGGGCTTATTATTTAAAAAAATCATTTCTTGTTGCCTGATTGATTTATGAATGTTTACGTATTCTGTTTTTCATTACAATGCTTGTCTGTGGTCCTTGACTTGGTAAAAGTTGTTAGTCAATTTCAAAAAACAGACTTGCTCTAAGGACTGCACATAGTATCAGACAGTTTACATAAAGTCTCATTTTCTGGTGTGTTTGCTTTTTGTGGGCCATTTCATTATCATGCAAATGGAGTTAGGCCATTTTGCAGACAATCTAATTGCTGGCATAATATGTCCTCGTTATTTGTATAGTGCAGCAGTTTGCATTAGGCATTACCAAGTGTAACAGATACCAATATAACAGCATGATTTTTGAGAAACAGAGGCTACTTTTCATCAAAGGCTATGCATACTGGATTGTATACCCAGTCTAGAATCACCAACAGCAAACCTAAACTGCACAGGTCTTCCACAGGCTAAAACGTGTACTCTTTGTGTCAATAGGAGCAATATCACTTTTCTGAGCCATACATTTGAAATTTTCATTCTCTAATGCTTTCATTTCTGCAGAAGCTTTAGCTCTTAAATGTTGAGGACAGTGTTACGCTATGCCTACATATTTGCAGCAAAGGAATAAAGATAAATAAAGCACTACTAAAATAGCAAATGGAAACCAAACTGATCTCTTTTTAGCTAGTAATAGGAATTCAAAGCTGAAACTTTCATCCTGTTTCCAAACAGTAAATCTTATCTTTTCAGAAAATGCTGCCAATTTAGCACTGTTGAACTTTGGAATACAGCCATCCCCACATAAACACATTTGCACATTATTTTGGTTGGCTCTCGCTAAAGCCATATGCTGGGAACTTTTTTAATTAAAAAGACACCTTAGATAATCTCGCAGTGTTCACACAGAATAAAACATTCCTAAAGGTTCTAAAATGTCAACAACATACTAAAGTAGAAAGGATAGTTTTATCCCCTCCACTAATGTAAATAATGTCGGCCGAGTGAATTTTAACAGCCATTTTTTATGCCTTTATGAAGACACTTCAGTCACTTGTGTTCTGACATTTAAGATTTTGATGTAGGAAGGATCAGTCACTTCTAAGCCCCACTGACTGAAAACAAGAAATTCATGCTCCTTTGCCTATTACCAGAGCTGAAATCCTCATCTCTTATAGTGCAGAGGATCAAAGCAGCTAAGGAGTTGGTTTTTATTTTTAAACAATGTGCAGAATTACTTAATGTAATTGAGTAGATGAAAACTGAAGTATCAGAGATGGGTTTATATTTTTTCACTCTCAATTTCCAGCTAAAAAAATGCACCCTGGAAATACCTATGTTTTGCTAACTAAGAATAGATTAGACTGCAATTGCCATGATACCTCAAAAAATGACAGGATTTGTTTCTTGATTCCTTTCACTTTTGGCACTAAACTTGTGGATTATTGAACAGTTCTGAATGTAGATTTGCCTCTTCTAGTCATCAGGAAGTGATCAATCACTGTTGAACTGTGTATATAACTGGGGAGTTATAGCTGCCATCCCTAGTGCCACTGTTTCTCAGCCATGAGAGGGGACAACACACGTTTCCTTTCCTTCCTGCACAAAACCTCCAACATTCAAACAGACTTCTCCAATCTTCAATTGCTTTCAGTTTGTAAGTTTCTTTGCTGGAAAAGGCCTGAAAGTCTTTTCTTGAATTAAACCAAACATTTATTTCTTAAAAAGGACGGAGAAAAGGAACAGAAGAATGAACCAACTGTGTGAGACGGCTCCATTTCGAGTCCTTTTTTGGGACCTCCTTTGGGTCCTCCTTTGGGTCCTCCTTTGTTGCTTCCAGCAACAACTCTGCTGCTGGTACTGCTGTAGTAGTTGCAAGGAACTATGGCTACATTTCTTGCACTGAGGAGGGTGAGTGGAAGTTTTTTCTCTTGGTAGAAAGTGAGGAAGAACATCTCCATGTCCATAGAGTTCAGCGATCTCCTGAGCATTAATCAGAGAGTGATTATTTAAAATAAAGATTCATGTCTACAGTAACCCAGAGCAGCACAGGAATTAAAATTTTTTTGAGGTGCAACAGATGTGCTGTCAAGAGGATGTGTACACACACATTGCTACAAATATGGTAAACTTCTGTACTATCAGAGGGAGCAGCAAAAAAGGAAAGTGTATGTCCTTTCCTCCTTTTTCCCCCTTTTCTCCCTGGTGCCAGTGATGGAAATGCTGGTGAACTCCCAGTCTTGTCTCAGGATGTGGGTGGGTTTGAATGTGAGTCAGTTTCTACAGAGCTGCAGCAGCTGGAACCAGTCAGGCTGATAGTGTTTGCCTCACATTAGCAAATCCTTTGTACTGTCATCACTGCTGCATCATCTTCATAGGACTCAGTTCATCCTTGGCTCAGATATCCCAGTGTTTCTGCAAATACCTTTCAGAGTCTCTTCATCTTTTCTTCCAAAGGTTCCTGTAGAAATACTGGCTGATTGCAGTATTTTTATAGGAGATAAGAAGTACGTTGCTATAGAACCTTCCAGCAGTTTGATTTATAGCAGTGCGAACACTTTGGTAATTGTGTGTAATAATTTACTGGTCCAGACTACAGTATTTTACACTTATTAATGGGGATGAAAACTTTTTATTTGTAAAGATTTTCTGAGTCTTGTCAACTTTTCTTGGTTCATTTTTGATACATTTTTAAAAGGATGCTTTGTTGCATTGGGACAACTATTGGATGGGAAATGTACTTTGGGTTTATGCCCTCAGACAAGATATATAAACAACATTTTTTTCACCATGCATATTCTCATCCAACAGATCAATAAATATTTCTAGTAAACTTTTGGACTAAAAAATGGCATAAAATTATAAGATCCACAGCTATAAATATTTTTACTAATCAGTGATGTTATCACATCATGTGAATTGGTCTCTTCTTCCTGATTGGTGAAAAAGTGAACATTTTATACTTTCCAACCTTTCTGTTTCTACTTGGATGCATTATTCATCTTGGATCCCTTTTGTTTGGCAGTCATGTTACCACAGGGAAGAATCTGAATGTATGCTGTCAATGTTTGGAATAGTTTTGTGTTGCTTTAACCTTCCTGTGTTTATTCTTGTCTTCATTCATTCTCACAAACTTTGGTTTTTCACTGAGTAGGACTTTTCATTTGCAACCTATAGCAACCCACAGCTCTTTCCACCTGTTACAGTTCACAGTTAATCTAGAGTCCAGGAATATATTTGGTGGTCAATATTCCTCTGGAACTTGTATTTATCATAATGAACCCCAGTTGATGCAAAAATTTCTGCTTACCTGACCAAATATATTTGGGACTCTAAAAAGGCTCCATCCGCCATGTTTGAATAACATCTTGCCATCTGAAAAAAATTTACTTCTGTATCTTTGTTGTCTTTCAGCCTTGTTAATATAACTTAGAGTGGTCCAGAAATCAGTTTTGTTTTCCTCTGTTGCCATCATTTATTAGAATTATCAGAAAAGCTGTGACTCCCAAATCATAACAAAAGATCACATAGAAGTAATGGATGCCAACCTTTATCGGGAAGATGTGAAAGAGCTTGAAATTGAAGTGTCCAATCCATCAGGCAAGAACACAGTAGCAATTTTTTTTTTTTTTTCTGCTAGAAAAACTGGGAGATGAACAGATTTCTTCCCCTTCAAACAGTGATTACTGCTCCATCTGCCCAGGCAGGTAGCTTTGCACAAGTACAGTGCCAAACTAACGAGAGCTGAAAGAGCAAGGGAGGAGCTGCTGATTTTGATAAAATGGAGAAACAATCTGAAAGAAATGCAATTTAATTGCATCTAGATACAATTAAACAGTGTCACATACACACGATAAGGACCAATAGGAAAGGCTCTGAAAGTTATTTATTGTACCTGACACATGTAGGAGTAAAACCTGCAAGAACAGTGAACAGGGCTCTTGCTGTTCTTGGTAAGTCTTGAGCCAGGAAAATATTCCTATTGAAGTGCTGGTGAGTAAGCTGGGGGTGCACAAGAATCTGGGAGGGGTCACAGCTGGAGACAGCTGACCCCATCTGGACAAAGGAAATTCCACACCATAAAGCATCATGCTGAACCATCCAGCTGGGGGGAGTTGTCTGGGAAGCTGTCCCACAGCTGGGGCAGGCTGTGCTGTGGTTGGTGAACAATTGCAACGTGCATCACTTGTTTTGTATACTGTCTTTTAATCATTACTATCATTTTTCTTTCCCTTTCCATCTTACTAAACTGTCTTCATCTCAACCCAAGTGTTTTACCCATTTTCCTATTCTCTACCCCATCTCTGGTGGACAGAGTGACCTGATGGCTCTGTGGTGTTCAGCTGCCTGAAGGTTAAACCATAGCAAAGGGTAAGTAAGTTCTGTGTTAGAAAAAGACTTCTTACTGACATTCAGTACCAGGTGGGATTGCTGAAGAGGATGTGAGGCTGCAAGAGCCCTATAAAACAAATGTCTGTTGTGAATATCTTGGGGCATTACATAGCTGAGATTCATCTTGCCCAATTCTATCTGTCAAAAAGCATTCACCATTCAGTTTATCCTCTGGGAAGCCTTCACAGTTAGTGGAGGTAGACTTAACACCAGAGACAATTTATTCAATGCTAAATGAGGTATCTAGACTTTATGGAATCATGGGGCGTTTGCTTGGTTAACCCAAAAGGAATCTGGAGGCACCACAGAATTTTGGCCCTGTCACTGGCTTCTATAGTATTATTTTAATGGTTGTAACAAAAAGGAAAATTTTTCTCTCTTTCACAAATCAGGAAGATGAGACCAATTCACATTATGTGATCACATCACTGATGAGCAAAAATATTTAAAACTGTAAATCTTATCATTTTATATCATCATTTAGCCCAAAAGTTTACTAGAAACATTTTGACCTTTTGGATGAGAATATGCATGGTGAAAAAAAATGTTGAAATGTAACTAAAACAAAAAGCATTGCATTGTGGTTGTTCAAGATACTTACATCTTTAGAGATCTGTAAGCCACACAGATTGCTATATTTTCCCATGAGTGAATGTAAAAATGCATGAGTATGATTTGAATCAATTGTTCATTTTAATGATGGTTCATCTACTCATAGAAATAACTGAGGAACTCCTAATATTTCAAAATCTTTAGCATTCAGCCTTCTCTGAAAGACATGATAGTTAACAGCTAAGTTTCATTACATGCTACTTTTTCATGTTTTGGAAAGCTTAACTTGTGCAGACAGACTGAAAAGCTAGAGTGGAACTGTTGTGACGCTCTACACACCACAAAAAAGTATTTTAAGAAAACAACTTACAAGAATTCTGTGATAATATAATAAGTCATGTATTTTGCACTTACAAACCATATCTGCATTCAAAAATGAAAACAAAGGTTATCATCCTGGAATGGGTTATTTAGCATGAGTTATTTTGCTGTCTTTAATAATAACAACACCAATATAATTAATAATAATTTCTTAATAGTTAATGCAGGAAAAACCCCAACACAGTTAGAAAGATAAGGTATGAAGGAGCATTGATCCTAAGCAAAGAACAGAAATTCCAGAAACAACTTTCTCACTGAGAGAGGACTTTATAAAGCTGGTGAAAATAGGATCACAATACCTGAACTGATACTCACATTAAGTACCTCCCATTTGTAAGCAGCTCAGGTAAGAAATTAAACCAGAATGTGTTCAATGTGATACGATCATTGTATATGAAATTTCTTACCTTAGAAAAATGCAAACACTTTGGAAAGAAAAGGCCATGTGATTACCATCATGCTAATTATTATTGATGGGTTCACTAGCAGAAAATCTCACTGCTAGGTATGAAAAAACCATAAAAAATAGATTTATTTTTTTTTCCTTTATTCTTTCCAAGCCAGACTGCT
The DNA here is from genome assembly GCA_013401135.1 of Cettia cetti. Lineage (NCBI taxonomy): Eukaryota > Metazoa > Chordata > Aves > Passeriformes > Sylviidae > Cettia > Cettia cetti. Next base: position 14,782 of record VZUI01083325.1, read on the forward strand.
CAAACGGTTTGCAGTCCAACAGCTCCAGTGCATGTTAATGAGAGCTGAGTCCATACCGCTGTTGCTCTTATACTCCATTTCAGTTTAATAACGTAGAAAAACCTTCCCTTTTACCAGTAGTAAGTTAACATATGGCTGATGTGGGAGTAGAGGGAATACGTACTAACTTCTGACCTGACAATGTACTGGAACCATAAGCTGTTAACTCTCTTCCACATCAACCAGCTACAACAAGAAAAGCTTTGAAACCATTAAAGCTTTGATTAAAAATTGATCTAAATCAGTAGAAATAGAAGATGAATTAGGTGTACCCAAAATAATTTAAAATTAGCTTGACATCCACACTGGACACACCTCTGGAAGGAGATGTTTTCTTCAATACAGAATTAAAACAACAAATTAGACTTCAGACAGGCAGAAAAACTTACAGATTTGATGCTAGAAAACATACAAAACTGTCCATGGGTGTAGTAACTGATTTTGGACAATTTCAGTGTAATGGGTTGTCATCCCTTGAGGACTAGTCCTAAAGTTACTAGTAAAGTCTGACTAGGCTGGTGACTTGGAAAAATGCTGTTAGGGTTCATATTTTTTATGATGAGGCTTGTGCAAGATTACAGCTAAAATAGGAGGATATATACCTTACAAAATGGTATAAAAACTTCCTGGAATGTGAAACTCTAATAAATTAGGGGGACACCTGATTTGGCAAATGACTGTGGAAAATTTTTCTGCTGACACATAAACCCAGGTTTAAAGCAACATGAAGGGGGTTTTGGAGGTTTGTTTTTGGTTTTGTTTTTGTTTGGTTTGGTTTTTTTTAAAATTTGGTAAGGAATCAAAACATAAGCACTATTATCATAAAGTGACCTACACATAACATCACTGATATTGTAAAATGTGGAAGATAGCATGTTGGCAGAAACATGGCAAGTAGTAGTCTTTGCAATGTACAACACATTATCCAAAGATGGAAAGATGAATTGCAACTGCATCTATCTTGATTTGATGGATTTTTTTTTTTCTTTTAGCAATACATTCAACAGAAAAAGAGCAATTCACTAAAATGTCATGTCTGACTACAGATTACTCCTGTGGTGTTTCACACAGCTTAAAACAGAGAAACTACAAGGTGCCACAAAGACATGGAATTATAAATTATGAATTTAAAATGCCAGTTGCATCTCTCTTTATAAAATGAGATAATGCAGAGTATAACTTAATGTCCTAGAAATATTAGGGTTGAGATTCAACTGCTACATCTTCAGACATCTTTTCAGAAACTATCTGATTTATGTCGGAAACCCATATTCAGATAAGAAGAATCTAATTCTGAGATTCTCTCTTTCTGTACCCAACAATAAAAGAAGTCCAAACAACTAACAGTGTATTAAATACCTACAATCTAATACTGCATTATTGCAAAGCTGAAAAATTTTATGTGCAGTCTAAAAGAGTTTCTCTGAATTTGATAATTATAGAATTGCTTGCATTCCGTTAGAATTAGCAGAATGGAAACTAGTATGAAAGCAGGCCTCTTGCACCTCAAAATATTATATGTATCAATAGAGGGCAGAATAACTTTATCTTTGATTCTTAGCACACCATACAATCTTTAGGGTGGACCTATCAGAAAGAACAATGGTGAAACATTGCAGGAATCATGTGGACCGTGTCTTCTGTGCACTTTTTAGGGAAAGCCATAAGGCTTTCCCTATGGGCTCAGGCAAAGCATAAGACTCATGGAGCTGCCCAAAGCAGTAGCCCTAAGGATGCAATGCTAACTCCCACATACGATCTTTGAACCAGTAATCACTTTCCAGATTTTACTTTGTGTTGTGTTGGGCAGCATCAGCAAGTACTGATTATCAGAACCTGGTACGAGAGATAACACCAACTGCATCAGAAATATTCAGAAGTGTGTAAAAGCAGAAAGAGGGAGGGTTCCCTTTAATCATGTGGAGTATATCTGAGAGTGAGGTTTTTAATATCTGCAGTGTCAGTCGCTCCAGGATCACAAAGTAGCATCCTGACTACTAAGCTGAACCAGAACACTGCCTATGAGACATAGAATTTCTAAAGCCTGTACACAAACTTTAACATTCCGGACCCTGAGTAAGCTTTTGCACTCTGTGAAAGAGCCCTTCCAAGCAAAGATTCTCTGGTGAGCAAACAGAATTAAAGTGTTAATTAACAAATAGTAAATACTTGAATTAGTCATTTTTAAATATTTACTGTGAAAAAATGTCTTAGGTAAACTATAGTTTGTTCCCTTCAACTTGCTTTGTATCTACAAAGGTCAAAGAGGTCTGTGTGGACCTGATGTCATAATCCACTGCCTCAAGTAAACCATCAAAACTGTTTCAGTATCTGTGTGTAGATAGACCAAGCATGTGATTGTATCAGCATTGTATCCTGTGGCAGTTGTAAAATCTGCGTATTCAGGAGGCATTAACATCAGTGCCAGAAGTTCATAATAATGCCCAGTGGCTGCTCTCTTACGTGCGTATTTCGATACACTTGCCAGGAAAATTTAGGTGCAGTTTTGCATGAAGAAGAATGTTTCTGCAAAACCTGACACTACCAAAGAGTTATGGCTTATTCTCCACTTTTACTCTTGACTTAATGATAGTATTTTTTCTGTATATCGTGTTGTGTTATTTCCATGCCTTGCAAATCAGAAGGTGAGTCGATGTTCAGTTGTGGATTGTATTTTTTGTATTTTGCCTCAAGCTCAATAGAGCTGTTGGAGATTTAGAGGGTCACAGCAATGCTTGCTAAATGACACTGCTGCAATCCGCCTTTTTACATTCTCAAAGAGGAAAAAAGCCACCTCTTGCAAATTCAGTAGCCAGTGTTCCTTGGTAATAAATTGGATGATATGAAATCTCAGCATATATGTGAAATAAGACCTTGGTCTTTCAATAGGTAAGTTTCTAATCCAATTCAGGATCCCACTGTTTGAACGATGACTAGGCCTCTGGAAACATATTTCCTGACTAATTAAGAGTGTTATTTGTGTTTTTTGCTGTTTTTTTTATGATCACTCTTCAAAATGGAGTGCTACAAAAAAATCAATTCTGTAAACCAGTTCAGGCTTCTTCTAACAATATATACTGCACCAAAACTTTAATCAATTAAAATATCTCCAGAAATGCTATGTTCTTTTAATTTACAAGTGTCTCCAGAAATGTTATGTTCTTGTTGCATATATTAGTGGCTGATGGTTTATGTTGGCTACAATTTCAGTTTTTCTGTCATCTGGCTGTATTCGTCTTGAAGACAGAAGGGATTTCATGTGATTACTTAAATTTCTGCAGGCTGGATAATATCTTGATTTAACTTCACATAGTCTGTTTGGGTCCTTGCCATCAGTTGCATTTCCAGTTGTGTTCTGTCTGAGTTGATGCAGGTTTTATCATACCATCTTTAGTAACAGTGCTTCCAAAAGTTATTGTTCTTTTGCTGAAACTTTTCATTAACTGGCCCTAATGGAAAATATAGACAAAAATGTTTACAGAACCTAGGTGTATACTTGAGAAATGTATCTTGCTCAAACCAAATTGCATGTGTCTGACTTTCTTATCCATAACAGTATTTTTAACTGCTTTTTTGGCTCCAAGTGTATATCAATCCAGAAACAGAAAAGTTCCAACTCGTTATAGCCTTGATTAAACTGCTGGAATCCAAAAAATGCTAAAATACATAAAATACCCATAAACAGTAACACTAATAATAAACCCTAATGCCTAAACAAAACCAAATAGGAACCCTGATCTTTAACTGTTACTCTAATCCTAAAATTAAACAAAACCGTAAACATAAACCCAAAACCTTAATCTAACCCAAATTTTAAACCTAGTCGTAATCCCACCCATCAACCTAAAACTAACTACACTCTAACACAAAATCCAAATTTTAAGTACAACACTAATCCTAAACCCTGTCATAATGCTAAAGCCAAACTCAATCATAACTCTATCTAAACCTGAATAGTACCAGTGAATCATAATACCAACCTTAAATGTCCCTCTTTGAGGAGCTGGAGTAACATTGACCCTGAATTTAAGGCCAAACCGTAATTAAAATTTTTGTGTGCAAGCACAAACATAACTTCTAAAACTAGTCTCTGCCCAAAGCCACAATTATAATTTCAAGCCCTAATACTAAACCTGGCAATACTCTTTGGCCACCCTCTTACCTTCACCCGAGCAATAAATCAAATCCTCAGCTTGACATGAAGCATTAACAGAAAACCCAAACTTATACTGAATCCTAACTCCTCTGTTATCCAGAAGATTAGATTAAGGGCTTTGCTGTTACAGCATGAATGTGGGGCTGGGTGTTAGAGATCAGGGTGTAAGGAGAGCAGGGTTGTGAACAGCCATTCAGTGTCTCTTCCAGTATAGGAACAAGGTGGTACCAAATACAATGAGATTTAAAAGTAATATATAAAAATATAATGAATAGTTAAATTCAGGAAACACTTTTCTGTTGAATGTTGCGGTAAAGCTGACAAAAGTTCACTAAATGGGTGTCTGATACTTTGAAGAAAAGTTGATTACGTTGAGAAATGCAGAGATATCTCTAACTCAAGAATCTTAGTTTACTAGGAGAGTTTCTGCAGTGTAACAAAATATGTTCACCTATATATTTATGGTCGCTGGCCATGGTAAGAGATAAGATTCCAACCTAATTATAAACTTCAGTTTATCTTGAAGTGACACTTCTTAAACTTCAGTTTGGTAGAATGGATGAGGAACCAGGCTAGAGACAATGGATAAAAAGGAAAAACATAAATGAATCAAAGCAAAAGTAAAATGGAAGATAGGTCAGATCACAGAATGGAGAAGAGAGAAGGATGAAAAAGGAGCAGCAGAGCACCAATGGAGAAAAAAGTGAAATAAAACAGAGACAACAACCCAATCATCTTTTAATAAGCATGATCTCTGACTGGAACAAATGTAGAGAAGGACTGCTGGCATAAATAGCAGAACAGGAGCATGTATTACAAGAAAAGGGAAAAAAATCAAAAATTTGTAGGTCCACCAATCTAACTGAGAATTGAATAGAACTATTACTGTTCTACATAAATAGGTTTACCTACATCAGGAGCACAGGCTGAAGGACAACATCATGAGAATGAAAGTGAGTACATTGGCCACATATAAATCAGCAATGGAAATACAATCAGAGGAGCAATGAGGCTGTGAAACAGACTTGGACTTGGAATAGCTGGTGCTATCTCCAAAATAGTGAAAAAATACTGCAACATGTCAAACAGGAGACTGGAATCTGTGAACTTATAGTCTGTTACAGTTCTAGGTCCTATGTTTTAAAAGTCAGCAAAAAATTTAAAGGAAAAAATGTCAGACCTGTCTCAAGTTTGGTTTTTTGGTTTTTTTGGTTTTTTTTTTCCTAGGATGGGTTTATGCGTCTCTCTATCGCACGAAAAAAAAAGGGTTCGCACAGTGTGGAGATCATTCAGTTTACCTAGTTTGGTGTTCCAGTAATAACAGCCATTATTACATTTCATTCAGCTAACTCTCTCTTGAGTGTAACAAACTTCTTTGCCCAAACATATTTTCTAGGTGGGTGCCTGATTTTAGTTCAAGGAATTCAAAAGGCTGAGAGTGCACCACTGCCTTGAGAATTCATGCCTTTGCATGACCATGCACAGTTAAACTTAGTTACAGAATATTTTTAATTTAAACTTCTTTGCCTTAAGGTTTTTACTGCATTACTTTCCACGAGGTTAAAAATCATCTTGGGAACTAGTATTGCCTGTTCAAGTACTTCTATAATACAACCACGTAACTCAAATCTGGAAAAGATAAAAAGCCTGAGTTAAGTCATTTGTGATAAGTTATTTCTGCTAATCCACAATCACTGTTCGTGTATCTCTTTGAATTTTTTGTTATTTTTTCAGCAATCTTCTTGTGACATGGATAGCAGACTCATTTGTACAAGCCTTCTGTGCTGGGGTTCATATTTTGGAATCATAGGTGCTTCAAGTACAAACATATTGAAAAGTTATGTATTATTAATTCACAAAATTTGGCAAAAAACTTTTATATCAATGTATCCTTGCTATATGCACCTGTTTTCCTGGATCAGTGAGTGATGGTTTTTGGAAACACTGAAAAGTTGAGAGGAATTGCTGTGAATCATTAATGAAGTACATTCACCTGCGGAAATTTCCACATTCAAGAGGCTTAAAAACTGCAAAATGAGAGGATACATACAGGACATAGATATCAACAACAAAGCTAAGTCTGTGATGAAGATCTGAAAAACCTGTATTAGCACCAGAGTCCAATATTCTGGCCAATTTGTATCAGCTATTCCACACACTGAGGATTTTAAGTTTAACATCAAATTTACTGATTTGAATCTCCTTTGACATTGCATGGAAATTTGATTTTGCAAGGTGATACCGCAACATACTTGAATGACAACACAAGTACAAATAATCAGAGTATACAGCTGGAATGAATAGCTGAATCACAATATTAACATAATTCTCAATAACATGCTCGCTATCCTCAGCTGCTGGCAAGATGTATACGACAAGAATCCAGATCACTCTGTCATTCTCATCAAAGTCTTTTTTGTTTGTTGTTCACTTTTTCAACTCTGTATCATTCACGATCTCTATTGGGTACCCTGTTAAAAGCTGTGTGACTATTTCTCCTCTTTTTATTAACCAGGGACAGAAAAGTGGTTGATCCACTCAGATGGTGCTATTGGCTGATTTACTCAACTAGTACAGCCAGTTGATCCACTCCACTCATACAGGTGGCTGATCACAGAGCACAGAATATTCTAAGTTGGAAGGAACCCACAACGATCATCAACCCCAGCTCTTAAATGAATGGCCCACACAGAGCTTGAACACACAACCTTGGCACCATGCTCTGACCAACTGAGCAAGTCCACTCAACTGATGTAGACATTTATACAGAAGACACTTGTCCAGTCCTCTTTGTGGTGAGTTCAGCTTTCTTTGTAGCCATGACCATTCCCTACAAGCCCCTCCAAGCTTCATGGGCATGTCACCATCCACATCTCCTGTGAGCCTTCTGACATTTTTGTGGGTCGTTGATCAGTCACAGCCAGATGGGTTGTGGACAAATTGTAAGGTTAGGTACATAAGAATTGCCTTTTGTTTTAATATTTTTTTCTGCCTACATTTGCATCCTAAAACCTAGTCATCACTAGGTAACTAAATAATTTCTTAGAAAAAGGTGAATTGCATTTTCAGATCATAACTTGCACCTGAGGTAATGGCAGATGGGCTGGAGTCATAATGCTGATCTTGTGGGACATGAACATTAATTCCATGAAGAGAGGTTAAGTTAGAAGATCACACAGCCCAGCTTCAAGTCTAAAGTAGATTGCTGATATTTGTGCCATGCAGAGTAAGTCATATCAGTGTTCCTTCCTCCAAGGAAGGAACATGCAACCAAGTATTTTGTTCTCCTTAAATTGTCACATTACAATATGAGAGCTAATAGTGAGTTGTCAATCAATTGTGCTTCTTAAATTGTTTTCAATGACATTGCTTTCCAAGCTAACATCTTCCATTTTAGCTCAGTTGGTCAGAGCATGGTGCTAAAAAACACCAGGGTTGTGGGTTCAGTCCTTCTATGAACCATACACTTAAGAGCTGGACACAATGTTGCTCGTGGGTCCCTTTCTGGGGACCCACTCAGGCTATTCTGTTAGTCATTTCTGTGATTTGTTCAGATAGCCTTAATTATGGTGTTCATTATCTTAAAAGATACATAGAGTAATACAAATTTTTCTACCTGGTTACCTCCTTTGACAGATATTGCACTCCAGGATAGCTACTCTGTCTGTCATAGAAGAGACCATTAAGGAGTCCTCAGTGTCACCTAATTCAGCCATGAGGAGCTCTAATGCCCTTGAAAGCTGCACCAAACTGTGCCAGATTGCCATTCCACACTCCAATGTATCAAAGGGACACTTCTCTTTTTCTGGTAACAGGCAACTTGAGCCTATATCTAAAATTTGCTATGTGCGAGAAATGAATGTCAGAATAGCCAAGACTGGTACAAACAGGCAAGACAGAAAAGGTTTGACTACTAGAGGTGGCTCTGGTTTGAAAGTTATAAACAAAGCAATGAGAAGCTAAAGAAGAAAGTTCTAGGATAACGGACAAAAAAAAAGAAAACCCTCAAAATGTATATTTTTACATTATAGAACTGCTGACGATAAAACAATCTGAAAGAATGGTAAAAATTTCTTCACCAAGAAAAGGTAGACCAGAGGTACTGGCAGATCACATTCCTGTGACTCTGTTCAATATATTCACGTAACACATGTATTATAACACTGTATTTATAATATGTAACCTGGAATACAATGACAAAACCAGGTGTCTCCAAGTCTACAAAGCATATCAGACTTATAAAACATTAGGAATATTTTTGCAGAACTTCACATTCCAATTGACCTGAACATGTTACAGAGTTATTACCAAAACATATTACTTTATATTAAAGGAGGGGGTTTTTTTCCCTCAACTTGTGATATTTTTTTATTTGTTGCTCAAATAAAATAATAAAATAAAATAGGAAATAGATGCTGAAAAATGGATAAAAACCTCACTATGGAAGCATAGTACGCACTAAAATAGTATCAGAAACTCAGCCCAAGGAATGCTGAAATGTGTTTTTCTCTGAATATGTGACTATGGAAATAGATGTAATCCACATACCAGATGTTAAGTTAAAATAAGAACAGCAACCTCCTTGAGGTGGATTCTATTTTTGCTTCAGTAAATATGTGGGTTCTCTTTATTTGAATTGAGACAGATAACTTAAAACACAGTCAGTTAAACTATATAAATCAGTAAACTAATATGCATACATACAAAACTTATAAGTAAAATAGAAAGATTGCAATATAGCTGCTTTTTAGTGTTCACCTTTAGATGCCATAGGAATGTTAACATTTTGCAAAGAAGTCTGCACCTGGCTAACTCACTGAATACCAAATTTGCTGAATAGGAACTTGGCTAAAATTATCGCATCAGACTCAAAAGAGTATTGTCGGTCTGTTGTGCAACAACCTCCACAGAAAAAAAGGCAGTTTTTGATTATTTGTTTGGTGTATTTAACAAGTAGGCAGATATCTGCTTTTACAGTCTGCAGTGGATTCTTGAAAGCACAGCAATATTGATCAGTCTGGATTGTTGAGGGTGAATCAGCAGTACCTCAACATTTCAAGATACAAAATCCTAAGGAAATAAAAACAAAACAAGGTTAATCGGGATGTTCAGTCTTGTTGGGACCTCACTGGGAATTATCATGCCACCAAATGGAGTTTTCAGAGTAGCTAGTTTTGGCTGGAGCTGGTTTTAGGCAGCAACTGGTCAGCAACTCATTTCCAGCAAGGAAACTCTTCCCCTCTATCTGGCCAGCAAAGACATCTTTAGACATCTCGTTGGGATGATGAGCTTATTCATGTTTAGCCTCATTGGTGTTTGCTCACAAAGGGGTTTGCAGGGATTGGGCACCTAAACGCCTCCTTTCTTCTTGTTTCTTTTCTCTGGCTCTCCAGCAGCAAATTTATGGTGCTACAATCAAGCAATTATAGTTGCAGTTCTTACTTGCTAGAAGCTCTCCTGTTGGAAGCTGAGGGATGTTGCTAACTGCTGCACTGGGGAGGGAAGGAAAGTGTAGAATGATCATTATAATTTTCCTTGAAGTTCTCTTCAAGAATTTGACTGCACAGGTATTGAGAACATCCCAAGGGAGACACCTTGCTGCAGGGACCCCCAAGGAAAGCACAGAGCATCCAAGGACCAGTATGTTATGTAGAACCAGCTTCTACAGGAAATGGGGTAAGAGGATCAAAGTCATGGGTAGATTTCAAGTCTACCTTTCCCTTGTTCAAGCATAATTCTGGGAGTCTTAAGGTTTCTGTGAAGGTCGTGACTAACATTGTCCAAAATCTGGTGTACGAAGTCTCTCTTTCCTCCTTGTAGTCCTTTCGGCCATTGCAAAAATGCAATTTTTCTCCTCCTCACTGCCCTAAATTTTCAGCCTACCACTTATAATTCTGTCTTGATAGTCTCATATGTCTGAGTGGCAGTAGATATGAGTCATATTAATCCATTGTATCCAGCTTTATGAACTTCTCAGAACCCGTGTCTGGTGCCAATTTGCATCACTTTGGGTGACTGAAGAGATGAAGGCGATGCATTTGTGCCATCACTGTGGTGGATTGCATGCAGTTTGCACAAACAGGACTCTTGCCCATGAAGGCTGTCACCTCTGTCATTGGAGCAGGTCTGTTGCAAGGCTCTAAGCCTGAAAGGTGTCAGTGGAAGTACTTCTTCCACATCTTAAGATTCTGCCTGATTAACCTCTCTGTGTGGTCTGAATCTGATTCTATTGCATTGAGCTGAGCAAATGCACTTATGTTTAAACAAATAAACAAAAACTCAGAAAGGCCACAAATCTTAGGAAAGAGTCCTGTTGGCTGCTTCTGCCTGGGACAGAATTCAGTCTAACAAACTACAGAATCTAAATAAATGAAAATGAAGAATACACAGCTATGCATTAGAAAGCAAAATATTTTGTGACATTCTTTGAATAGAAATATAAGCAGAGGATAGAGAAAAATGAAAGAAGCATGAATAAATTCTTTTACGTTTCCTGACTCTTCATAAAAAAGTGAAAATCTGCTGCTTCTCTGTGTGAAGTTAATATTATTTTTTGAGTTCTGATAATCCACTGGGAAGTGGTAGGGAAATATTTTGGAGTTAGGGAAATAGTTTTACCTGAAACAAAATAGTTTTCTTTAATTTAGCAAATTAAAAAATAAAATGAAAAAAAAAAAATCCCAGGAGAGCTTATGAAAATTAGGCTTGTGTGGCATTGCTTTGAAGGTCTTGGTCACAAAATTTTTTGAAAAAACTAAACAAACAGACAAATACCCCTCCCCCTTAAAAGAACAAAGATAGTATTTTAGTCTTATTTGCAAAGAAAATACAATTATCCTCACAAGCTCTGTTTTAAAATGGAGAACAAAAATGGGAGTAAATCTTTGGGTAAAATTTCCAATTAAACCCTAATCTTTAATTAGACAGGTTTCTAACAAACTTTAGGGATTTTTTTTTTTACCTTTATGTATTTCAAAATATGCATCAAACTGCCAAAAATTTAAGAGACCAGTAACTCAATACCTATTTCCCTTTGAAAACTGGGCTTCCTACTTCAGGAATTATCCTGACATGATACTTACATCTCTTTTTCACACCATGCAATTATTTTTCAAATCAAACAAATAGAAAATACCTAGGGAATAAATACCATTTCAGCAGAATAAAATCTCCCTAAAAAATGCTCTAGAAACTGAAAAGTTGCCATATGAGCAACACCTGAGAAAATTCTCTACTATAAACAGATAGCAGAAAAAGACTGGAGAAAGCTTTGCCATTTACTCGATTTTCAAGTCCTTGACTGCAACCACTTTTAAAATGATGTGACATTAATTACAACTCTCCAATTGCTTTAGTTAGTCCAGCCAACTATGCAAAACATATGAGGACAATTAATTTGTAATTTCTTTTCAAATTTACATTTCTTTTATGAAATTTTTAAAATATTTTCTTGCAAATGAGAGTGCTACTTGTGTTGTCTCAAATGAGTAATTGAAGATTCCTGTCTTACTGTCTTCTCCAACTGACCTTTGCCACACCTCTTTGTATACTATACTTGATGTTTCTTCTACTAAGGAAAACGATTAATAATTTGGAGAACATTGTGTTTGCCAGCTCAAGAAATCAGATTTTTGCTGAGTTAGTTTAACATATGCTGAACTACGAATTTCACATGCTCACTGGAATCAAGAAAAAATAATAGAAACATATTTTGAACCCTCATCATTTTTCTAGCAAGCTACAGTCACATAAGAAACTGTTTAGTATGCACAGAATGGTTACATTAATTTTTATATATTTGGTTAAGCTTAATAAGCCCTTTCTTCTTTGCATGTAGTGACTACCTCTTGAATTAAGAACCATTTAAACATACTTACAAGATGGATGTTGAATTTGAAAAGGGTGTTCCTTTTATATTTGTCTCATAGTATCATCTACAGCAAGTCACAGAAAGGGCTTGTTTGCCCTTGAAATCATTAATGTCTCCTTCACTAGGGACATGACACCATAATTCAGAACACCATTGAACAAAACATGATCCATCAAGGGGAGCCCATTCCAGTGCCTAACCACCCTCTGTGTGGAAAACTTTTTCTAGTATCCGATCTAAACTTCCCCTGACACAGCTTTATGAAGTTCCCTCAGGTCCTATTGCTGGTTACCAGAGAGAGGAGATCAGTGCCTATTTATCAACTGGCAATTGCTCTAAAGTAAGAAGGAAATATAGTACATCTCCCAGACACTGCTGAACTGTAAATTGTAGTTTCCTAGGGTAGACACTTTTTTGTACCACGGTCTCTTTAACCAGTGAAAATAATATATTGTAAGGGAAAAGGGAGGCAGAAATCAAAATGTGATTACTGCATAGCATCTACATTGCTATGGTTGTACAGCGTCAAGATCAATTACCTTCCTTTCTTTTGGTGGGAACCCGCTATAGTGATTTATAAAACAGTTTACTAACTGATTGAAAAGAAAATGTTTCCAAAATGTGAGACCAGAAATGAAAAAATGCGGAGAATACTTGAATGTTGTTAAAGTTTTATTATTATCACCATCATCATCTTGCTCTTAGCTACCTTTATCTGGAACTAGAATTTCAGTCTCTGCCCATTAACACCATAAACCACATTAATATCCAGGTGTATATTTCAAAGATAAACATCTATGTATTATTATAAATTAGGTCATTATTACACTGATAAAAGTGTCAAGCATTTGAATACCTTAAACAAATCAACATGCCAATGGCACTTTTTTTCATAATTTCTTTTGTGACAGAAAAGGTAATTTATTTTTTCCGTTTACATTGGGCTTCCAATTTATTTGAGTGTAAATGCGTCTCCAAACTTGCCAGATGGGCTTGGGAGTTTCTTGACATTTTTCACCCACATTGTAGGATTCCCACAGACACTGAAAACAAGATCTAGATACTACTTAGATCTCATTTCCCTCTGCACAGTCCGACCACTTGCTTCTCTAAGCATCTCCCAATATCCACAGGGGTGTAGTGCAGTGGTAGTTCCATTTCAGTTTCCTACCTTGCTGCACTGATCCACCAGAAGAAGCCCTCCAGAAATAAGATCTGCGCATCCAATGCTGCACAAAAATGGAGTTCCCATGAGCGATGTCAGATTTAGTTGTTATCTGTATTTTTTTTACCCTACCATTTTATTGGGATTTTATTAAAGCATCTGTTTTATTAAGTTATTTGTTTGCAGGCCTCTATCATTGCGCTCAAGAAAGAACCTGAATTGTTTCTCTCTCTCTCACCTCCTGCACAGGTGCAGAACACTTTCAATCTCTGCATAAGCATCTGTGAAAGTGTCTGCAGCAGGGGTTCTGCTTAGAACAGCGCTTTTTAGTGATGCTGTTTCCCTCTCTCTTCCATCCTAGTGTGCAACAAATGTACAGCAGTACCACCCAAACTTGTAGATTTTAAAAAACTGTCAAATGGACTATTTCAGTCATCCTTTGGATTTTCTAGCAATCTGAGTTCTCTTTCCAGCCCCATGATGAAATAAATATCGCCCTTGTTCACTAGGGCCAGCAGTTAAATTTAAAACCACAAATAATCTTCAGGTAGCTATTAGCAGGTTTCCCTCTTTATGATGAAAAGAAATATTTCAATTCAGATCTGTTTGTGCCTGGCCATGTATCCCACTGGTCCAGATCCTGATCCCTGGTACTGATTTCTCTGATTCCCCTCAGACCTCCCTCATCACTGTGTGGTTACAAGATGATCACTGGGCCATAGTCACCACCAATGGACCCGACCCTAACTTCTGTTCACAGCTTTACCTTGGACTTGCCTTTTCTCCATGGTCTCACCCAATGATCCGGACCCTTGGGTGGCCCTGATCACCTCTCTCAGGTCAGTCCTGCCTGTCTTGGGGTGGTGAGGCTGAGCCTCAGCTATCAAGGTCTCTGTCCTGCCCTGATAGCATGCTTGGGTCACCACCTGTTGGAGAGCAGCTGGGTTTTCCTGCTCCCCAAGATAACAGTGTGACAGTCTGTTGTGTAGCTGTGTACTACTTTCTTTGATCACAGTGTAAGTTACTTGTTATTGAGCACTTTAAAAGCCAAAATTAAAGCTGATGTATTGGCTGTACAAACCTCCTGGACCAAAAGTTAAAAAAAAAGCAGCTTGAAAGTAAAATGAAGGCTCAGTTGAATGGTTCATCTAACATCATTAAAAAAGCAAGAGGATGTAAAAGTGAAGGAGAAAATTAATAAATACCAGGAATAAAAATGACAGGTTTTGACTGCATCTCAAACTTTAAATAATTGCTAGAGGCTAGAGGCTCCCAGGATGATTTACAATGAATACTAACAAAAATGCTCCTCGACCTTAAGTAAATAAATCCATGACTCTAAAGGGTTGTGCTGGTCTGACATAATTCAATATGCATAGTATAAAGAAAAATGTGTAAACTACTAAGCTCACACCTCACATAAAGTAATAGATGTTGTCAGATGAACACGGAAGTCAGGACGTTATTGGTTCTTGAGAGAAAGTTACTTCTAGAACTCAACTCATGCTCATTCTTCGAGCCTTCTGTAGGGCACTATTTTGTAACTATACATATATATGTTTACTTTGTCATTTGGTGGTATTTGAGAAACATTATTCAGATATCTACTGTTTAATAAAAATGCCTAAAAACATTCCATGTTTCAGCAAATTAATTTGAGCCTAACTGTCCTTTCCAGTAAAAAAGTGAGGGCAAAGATGGAAAAATCTGAGACATCTCAGAGACCTTGCTCTGCAAGGAAGCTGATCATTGTTTATTGTCCCTTTGGGGACTCATTTTGAAAGACAAAGAGAATTCTGGAGTGGTTCTGTGAACAAATGGGTGTAAGGCCTTTCTCTTCTAAAAATAATGTCAGTGAGGAAAACAGACTTTAAGATACTGTGAGTCTTGCATCATCTTACCCCTGACAGCAGGAGACTTCAAGAATCATACTGTTATTGTTCTCTCCACACTTTTTTCCTCAGTCTTACACCAGAAGATGAAGGCTGAAAATTAATAGTGTTAAAGCTAGATTAATTTGCATCAATTTTCCAACTTTGTTTTCAATAGTGTGTTAGAAGACAGACTCTCATGTCAAATTCTGCATATCTGACCCTTAACACCTGAGGAAAAATGCACAGGACTCTTAATTGCCCTTGGCTACTGATACTTTGCTACTGTTCATGTTGCCCTATGCAACGGCAGGCTCAGTCAGGATCAGGTCCTAAGTGTTGTGCACTGTAAAATCCAAAAGACAGAATTGTTGCTCTACAAACGATATATTCAAAATCAAAATAAAGTGCACCCATGCACAATAAGACAAGTCAAAGGTATTAAAACACCACTTATCTTTCATTGAAATTATGTTTAAGAATGATTTATCTATTTGCTAGAAATCACCTTGAAATTAAGAGACAGGGTATGAATTGCTAACAGAAATAGTAATTACATGTACAATTCATATCACTTTTACAGAATATAAATCTTCATGGAGGCATTTGCCCACAGCTTCAGCTCTAATAGGTCTTTTCTTAATGTCTTTATTAATTTTGTCTTGTTTATTGTTGTAAATGTATCACCATTCTCCTGCTCACTGAGATGAAACTACATCTTTTTTCTTACTGCTGCTTCCCAGGAGTATGACACACAAATGAGTTACACCTCATCAAATCTCACATTTTTCTTCTGTGATATAGCTAGTCATGTTTTCTTGCAGGTACATAATTCAACTTGCAGATGTCTCATCAGCCTCCCTCTCTCCTTGACACCTGTCAGCTCTTTGTCCTTTTGGTGAAGGTGCTCAGTGCATTATTATTCCAATCTGAGGAATGTCCTTGGAAAGTGTCTGTCAATAGAGTGTGTAAGAGCATTGACATACAAACTCACGCCTTTCTCTAAGCCACTGTTCAAGAATGGCATGAGTCAGAATGCTGAGGTGATAATGAGAAATACTCATTACGTCCCTTATGCGTAAGAGACAAATCAAATTGCCACATATTCTGAGGATCCTAATCCTGCAGCAATCTTAATAAATGTAATAGAGGACCTTGGATCATTGCATAGCTGGCTGTAAGATTTCATTTTTAATTACCTGATCTGTGTGAAACTACTTAAAAAGTGACCAGAATGTTTTTCGTTTTTTATTTCAGTATTGAAATAGAGCATCCAAAAAACAACATGCTATACCATATTTATTATCTGGTATGCTTTAAAGGGCAGAAGTAGGCAGCATGAACAAATAGTAAAGGTTTAAAAAAACACTGAATATATGATATTTTACTAACAAGGATTGATGGCCTAAACAGAGATGTCAGTGACACTCTCACATGTAATGAAAGTACCAATGCTGACAGGTGAGACTATTACAATTTTGTTAGAAAATTATGATCTTCAAGATTTGTACTGTAACTTTTTCTAGGCATGTGATCTCAAAGTCAGTGCAGCATTTCTGAACAATGTTAGATTGAAACACACACAGAGGAAAGTGATAGAATCGCAGATTGTTTTGGATTGAAAGGGACATTAAAAGCTCATCTAGTTCCAGCCCCCTGCCATGGGCTGGGACACATTCCTCTAGACCAGGCTCAAAACTCCTTGTCTTGAACACCTTCAGGGCTGATGTATCCCCAGGTACTCTGGGAAACTTGTTCCAGTGCCTCACCACCCTTATAGTAAAGGATTTCTCCCTAATATCTAATCTAAAGTAACTCTCTCTTAGCTTAAAGCCATCACCCCTTGTTCTGTCACTACATTCCCTTGTAAATAGTCCCTCACCAGCTCTCTTGTTGGTCCCCTCTAGATACTTTGCAGTCCTCAACCTGAACTCACACACAGAAAACAAAAGAACACAGCCTGGGATCAGCAACTTTGGGCCTGTTCTGAAATAACCAAGTCTTGGAGTGACAGAATATTCAGCCTCAAAGCTGTTTCAATGTGTGACCACTGACAACACTGCCAAACAGACAACAGTGGCAGTTATTACATATATATGCAGGTGTTTATCTACTTGTATAATGTAGGCATCTGCCTGCTGAAAATTGTCCACCATCTACATTTCAGTGAAGGCACTAAAAAGTTGTCATTCAGAATCATGCCTCCAAGGCAAGCCTGCCAAAGCCTAGAGTGAAATGCTTTCTTCAGTGAGGTTCACACCTTTCCAAATAAAGGCAAAGAATACTGCATCCAGCATAAGCACACAAAAGAAAAAATAGATGCATCAAACACTGCAAAAAGTCACACAGGGCTTTGAAACCAAGAAGATAAAGATATGACAGAACATTAGAAGGTGAAGGAAGGAAATGAGAGAATCAGATCAACAGGGCCTCAGAGACCGAACTTTATAAAGGGCTGAGTGATGGGTGCATTTGGAAAAGCAGGAAGAAAACTGATGATACTCATTGAATGATAATATGTCAGCCTAAATGGGAAATTTGGAATAAGGTGATGAAAACAAGTTGAGCTGGGGTAATACTGAAGATGAAAATGCCACAGCACTGGGACATCTCATGGTTATCCGATGTAAATGAGCAAAACATGATCCTCAGATTTGGTTGTTCAAAGCTGTCAACTAGAACAGAGACCGAGAGGAAGAGAAGCAATGAAATAAACTTAAGGTGTTGACTTTTGGTCATATTGAGTTAAAAATGATGATGACTCATCCAGGATGAAATACTGGGGTGCCACTCTCAGCATGCAATTCGAAAATACATAAATCTGCACAGAGCAGATGTGTATGGATGAACTGTCAGAAATAATGTATTTAGTGGGACAGAGAGTGAAGGAAAATGCTTTGGAGTACCTCAGGGACAAGGGGAGAAAAGAGATGCCATCAAAAGAGCTGATAAAAGAACAGTTAAAGGAAAACAAAGTGAATGGACCATTATCCTGAAAGCAAATGGCCCACAAGCACCAGCAGCATTGCTAACAACTCTTAAAGAGAAGAAATAAAGTCAATTCCCTAAGATGCAATAGCAACTAACACATTTATGGGTTCTGCTTAGGGCAGTACTCAGAAACCCAGCAACAGGAGACCAGCAGAAAATCAGCAATATCCATCCCAGTGGAAATGAATAAAGATGATGGAGCTCTGATATTTGGGCATGAACAGACATTACCAGCAGTAGATATGTGTAATATATATTTAGAGGAAGGAAGTAAATATGTAAAGTGTCCCTGAGAAACAAAAGGAAACATCAGATGAAAAGATTGTACTTTGCCTAATATATTCTTACTTGTTTTTAAGAAAAAAAACCAAAACTCAACCAAGTTACTTGGTGCTACAAATCAGTATTTCAGGAATTTCAGTTAATAAACACCTCAGAAGTATTTGTCCATTTATTTCCTGGAAACAAATGCAGCTTAAGAGTATGTGCCCACGTTTACATAAAAATATGTCAAATTTTGTCCACATGTATGTCAAGAGAATAAACAATAAAAGAGAAATAACTTATATGCCATAGAAGAGTTTATATAGAATTATATAGTCATAATTAATTAATACAGAAGGGCAACTAAAATCAAGTCTAGATATCTCAAAGTTTTTGTTGAGGGATTCCTAACTGCAGTAGGCCACAGAACTAAACTTTCACATTTAGAGTCATGGAATTGTTTTGATTGGAAAGTACCTTTAGGATCATAAAGTTCAAATAATTTCACTCTGCTGGGTGCAGAACGTTATTGCCAGCAGCTCTGCCTACTCCAGGAATGTTTGACAACCACCATGCCTGAATTCTGCATGTCTCTAGGGCCTTCACAAAGAAGTAATGGCTTTGGAAAAATGAGCAATATTTTTAGAGGAAACTTCTGGTATTATAAGAAATGGATGCTAAAGGCAATCTGTGACACAAACACAGCTTTCTGTAGTAGTGTGATTATTGCTAATTTTGTGCAGGAAAAATCCAAAACAGCCAGAAACAGTTCCACCTGTTAGCTGCCATATTATTTGTAACTTCTTATGTGTTTATTCTCCAAGTGCCTCGCTCCATATAAATTAGTTCTGCATGTGTTACATTAAAATCAACTATTTTTTAGCTCAAAAAGCATGCTAAGATTACTGTATCTAAAAAATAAATATTTGGTGTCTTAACCATGTTAATAGAGAGAATTTCAATAAAAATATATCATTCTTATTAAGTGAAAAATAAACAGATTGAGGAGCACAGATTGAGGGCATTCAGTACTGAACCCTTTTCATTTAAATGAGCTCTGCCACTAACTTCAGCTGGAGTAACAATAAGCCTGCAGTTATTTGTTCTGAGTTAAGTTTTCAATAAGCTTTGATTGACATATGTGCACTTTGCTGAATTCAGCAGTACAGCACAGTAAACAATGCATTGTAGAACTAAGCTTCTATTTCAGAACCACCTGCCTCTCATATCAAATTGGAAAAATTCTTAGAGAATAACCTATTTGTTTCATATGACTTAACAGATCAACAGATACTCAGGTTGTATCTATCTGTTCATGTGCATTTTATGTGACATCCTCAAAGAAAAGTATTTCTTAAACTATGTAATCTCCTAGATTTTATCTTCATTATATTTAAATTAACCTTCACATTTCAAGATAAGTCAATTATTTTAGAATGGAAGCTGTTGTTATTTTATCAAAATCACCAAGAAAAAGTAGGTTTGAGTGTTTGGTCTGTAACACAAAGCTGAGTGAAGATCAACATTAATCTGTCCCACAGGGATTTTGCACATGGAGTGCTGAGCTCAGAGACACACCATGGAAATTGCTATGCAGGAGATGTACTGTGAATTGTAAACACCGTATCACAAAGCTGATAGCTTCAGGCTGCCGGCTTGCCTTCTTTCTTGACAGGACTTTCATTGGTGGTTTCAGAAGACAACATGAGTATTATTCCCACATATCTACCTCAGTCAAAAAGTTAGCCAAGATACAGCATTCCTGCATTATTTCTTTTTGAGTCAATTCAATCAGAAAATTTCAAGAAGTCATTTAAAAAGCAAATAAACCTCTGTATGTATATCATGATCCTCCTAGTACTCAAAAGGCTGTTGTGGCTTGGGCCCAAAGAACTGTGTTACCTGAAAGGAGAGAAGAACAACACTCTCTTCTCAACTCAGCTGATATACTGCAAAGCTTTTATAAGGAGTAATTATCTTTTGTTTTAATATGAAAAAAAGAACAAGCTGCTTCTGTGAAATGTGTTTGAATATCTGGGCAATAATGACAGCCTTAGATCAATCCCAAAATAAGCTAGAACCTGCTTCAAACATTAATGTTTTGAGTCTAAAGTTGAAATAATTAGTGAGAATTAAGGTACAGATTGCGGCTTTTTTCCTTCTAAATATACTTTTTCTTCTATATTGTTCTATTATGTAGATAATGATAGAAGCACAAGAAATCTTCTTTCCTGATATTTTCAGTAAGGTCATAAA
Organism: Cettia cetti; assembly: GCA_013401135.1. Taxonomy (NCBI): domain Eukaryota; kingdom Metazoa; phylum Chordata; class Aves; order Passeriformes; family Sylviidae; genus Cettia; species Cettia cetti. The sequence continues at coordinate 35,394 of VZUI01083325.1, forward strand.
TAGTACTCACACCTGGTTGCTCATCCAGGGGGGACAAAAGAGAGATAATGTAGCTGAAGAAATTTAAAATCTCCTCCTTGAGCTCTTCACACAGGAATAGACCAATGGCTTACTTTGCCAGGATTTGCTTGAACCTCTACCCAGCTATCAGTGCTTGAATCAGCCAGGCACACCGAGACCCTCAGGAGAAAAGAATCCAAGAAAGGGTTTTCTTGTGCACCAGACTGACTAACACAAACATATTTTCTTAGCATCAGTAAGCAGGTTTTTTTTTTTAGCTATTATCATCTAACTAATTACAAGTTGGTATGCTAATTAACATCAAGCCTTCCAAAAAACTATTTTACTCTAGAATAAGCATACTGCTAAGGGAGAACCATCAAAGAAAAATGCAAGATTGTAAAATTGTTTTGGAAAAGAGTTTCATGCTGCTTTCCAAAATAAATCACAAAAAGTTTTGTTTTAGAAGTTCTCCTCAACTTCCCAAATTAGAGGACATTTTAGTGAATTATTTTTTCCCATTAAAAATATTTTGGCCATTCCAGAAAACATATATTATGCATTTCTTGCTTTCTCTCATTCTCTTTTTCTTTTTTTTTTTTTTCCCCGCAATCTGTGTGTTGGTTATAGGTGGATACATGACACAGCAATTAGTTATTAGCAATGTGAGCTTTTTGTCCCAGACACATTGCCTTTAATTTTTAATGGGCAATTTTCATCAGCTTTGGTGGGAAATAGCTCAGACAAAGTCTACAAATATTTTTATATATGAATGACTTTGTTGACTGCAGCTTGGAATGGCTATGTGTTCCCATAACTGCTGACAGTTTTTACAAATATTCCTGTAGGTAAGGAAGAAGGAGCTTGAGGTATGACCAACACCCGGTTTACAGCAGTTTCTAAACTTCTCCCTTCTTCAAGTTAAAATACAGAAGAGCACCTTTGGGTCTTAAAACTCAAATAAAACTGCAAAATCTTATAAAGCTGTACATTATTGCAATCCTTCAGCAAGAAATTCTATATGCTGTCAAATGCTACAGATATTTAGAAAAATCTACATCAAATTTGCATGTCAAAACCCCCCTTCCTCTCCCATCTACCACACAATTTATGAAACATGGTTCCACAGGTATATTCCTTAAACACATTTTTATAGATTTTTCTGGCAGATTTCATCTGATGGTTTCTCTGGAGACATTGAAAAATAGGAAAGCCCGAGTTACTTCAATTTTTCAAATTTGGTGTTAATAAAACTGACTACTATGATCGCCATAAAATGTCAGTGGATTTTTCCTTTTTAATTTGCTTAGCTAAATTAAGAGCAGCTAAGTTCATGTCCTGACTCATTTTTTCTGTACTCATAATATAATGCATTTGCATAAAGCAGAGGGAAACATTTACTAAACTTTCAGCAATTTTAAAACCCCCTAAGGACACATTATGATTATGCCAAGTGATGCAGGGGAAGGTGCTAATATTGAATAATCATATTTATATTAGATGGGCAATGGGTTCATGTTTAGGTTAACCTGTCACAGGAAATGCAAGGAACAGACTTGTGGGATTTTTTTCCCTTTTATAATAAAGATGCAATTCTTAAAGCCTTCCCAGCTACCACTGAAAGTACCCTTATTTCCTTTTGTAACTTTAACAGCTTTATAATATTCAGTTCTCAACCAAAAATAATTTGATGATGATTTAAAAAATGTTATTTGTCTTTAGGATTCTCTGTTCTGCAAGATTCGTTTTTCATCAATCAGACAGCTCAACTAAGTAGACACTGGCAGTACTATTGCCTTGTTTCTTGGTTTGCCCAGCTCATGTCTCTTCTGCACTCACAGTTGCTTCTCATATCTGCCTAACTTCCCCCTCAGCCTCTTTCCAAAATACCCATTCTCTTTTTCAGTCTCTTATTCTGGCTAATTCCAGTCTTATCTGTAACCTATTTCCCACTCACAGGGATAATTCTTCTTCTTTTTATGTCTTTGCACCAATCTCTTTCATGAGATCAGTAGTCTTGTTGAATCTGTCACCTCAGCAATGGGCCAGAACTAAAGCACCTGGTTAAAAGGTTTCAAACATTCCTTTAGGTGATCATACATAAAGTTAATAAATAAATATAATTTTTCTAATTTTATTGGAGCAACCTAAATTCTTGAAACAAATGTGACTTTATTGATACTAATGAAAGTTCAAACCATTTTGCAAGTCACCAGCAAAGAATGTGCTCTGCAAGGCAGTCACTGGCTTATTAGAAAAGCATGGAGGGGTTTTTATATTTTAGAACTAGGATATGCAGTAGATAAGCAAATCCAGTTCTATTCAGATTGAAACAAATAATTGATACTTCAACAGCCATCATAAATAATCACTGTTAATGATTTTTTCTTTAAGGGAATTATGCTTCTGTCATATTATCCCAATGGATAAGTGCTGCAAGAACCTAGAGGAAGAAGAATTGGAAGATTCACCTTGTGTCTTATCTTCCTGTTGATTTCTGACATATTCTCAGGCTATGTAAGTAATTAGTTTCCTATTTCCCATCACATGATCTTCTCATTAGTTCAGAGACATGCTTACAGTCACTGAAGTATCATGTCATCTTCTCAGTGTTGCCATCATCTCAGCATTGGTCACTATATATATATATATTCACCAATCACATGCTTAAAGCCTTATTTCAGTACATCTCGCCAAAGTGGAAACATCTGTGCTGTCAGGCAAGCTGACATAGAAATCTGTAAAGTAAAACCACTATGCTGTACCATTTATTTCTTTCTAGATTCTTTCTCACAGATTTTCCTTTTGGTTAGGGTTTAGGACAGTCTGTCCATGAAATGACAGTGTACATGGACCTTCTGGTTTCCAGTGGAGACACTTAAGAACAAATTATCCAGTTCTTGCAGAACTGCATTTCTTTATTTGGTTTACAATTATTATGTATATTGATATGAATATTACTTATGAATGCTACTGATTATAAAGGTGATAGGTTTGTTATCTCTCCTCTCTAAGGATTCAATAATTGTCCTTTACCCAACTTTAGCTAGGTAACTCCTTTACAGACAGGCATCCTAATGTAGATTTCAGCCTGTAAGTTCCACTTCCTTTCTGCCTAGTTTGGGTACCATGGCTATACTGTTATATCACAGATTCCCAAGAAATTTTCTTAAGTTTTGGAATAAAATTTCAGTAGAGTTACCTTTCTTAAAAGGTCCTTGACATAGTTTTGGTCAGGGCCGAGTTGAACACGCCAGAACAATTTCTACTTATGGTTCAGGAACTAAGATGGACAAGTCTCTGATTCTAGCAGTGACTTAAAAAGTGGTCACCTAGTTTTAGGGTTTCAGGGACTAGATTTCATTAGCACAATCATGGATCAGAGAGTGTTCAAATTTTAATCATTACCATAGACATTGCAGATCTACAGAAAATTTCAGATCAAACACCAGTGGAAATTAATGACTTGTTTCTAGCTGAAGACTGGAAATGCTGAATAGCAGGAGTAGACTAGACCACAGCTATGCATCAAGCAAGAGCCTTGTCCTCTCCATCTAGCAATTGCATACTTGAATAAAATATACAAACCAGCAAAGATTTGTGTAGTATAGCTACCAGATTTCTCTTCATTAAAGGTTTGTTCTGCATCATGTCATGATTCCTCTGTTACATTGGTAAGAAATATTTTCAGTTTCATATTTTCTCATCATTGACTTGCAGAGTTAGGGACTACTACCTAACTGACAACAGGGATTTCTACTGTCTTGCCTTTTCTTCTCACTCAAGTTAAACAGATGCTGATTTTTTCCTTCTCCTGAGAGCTCGTGGGCTGATCTGTGTTATCCTGGCTACTTGTCTCTCTGCTTTGTTTTGTTGGTAGGGTTTGGGGCTGGGTTTTTTCCTGGGGGAGGAGAGGTGGAATGGGGAGGAGCAGGCAACCCACATAGTCTCATTTTACGAGTTTTCTTTCTCAGATTTTCTGAACTTTTTATTTTATTACTTTTCCTAATTTTGACCTAATACCTAATTTGAGGTATTCATCTGAATGTTCCCCATCATTTAATTTGCAGCAGTCCTCCAAAATGTGAAAGAAATTTTAATACTCTGCCTGAATGCCAATTTAATTAATTTAATTAATTAATTCAATGCATCAAATTTTTTCAGCTCATGTTCACATTCTCTACCTTACTTGTTGGACACTCCAGAACTTAGTCCCAGCATATGTTATTAGTTTAAATTAGAGCTGCTGTAAGAAATTCATCAACAGATTGATGTCTGATGAAAAAAGCTTCCTCACACTCTTGTATGATTATAGCTTTTCTGAGATAGATAAAAATGTGGATGAACGGAGGGAAGAAGGAGGGGGAAGAGGGGAGAAAATAAGTTAGAAATAAATTAGAATCATGCTAAACAAGTTTGGAAAGACAAGCTGCTCCAGTATGAAATTCAATGAATAATAACAGCTCCCTCTATTTGCAATTACAGGCTTATGATGCAATTGCCTGTTAATGGCCCAGTTAAATTGTGAAGTGGATAAAAATATATTAGTTACACAGATAATAACAGATATCTCAGGCTATAAATTTGATTTATATGAGGTCTGTTTTCCATGACTTCATCAATGCATTAGCATTAAAATTCTTCCCATAAAATAGTTGCTGAGCTGCTAACTCTGTCATCCATTCTCTATCATTCCATTTGGGCAAGAGTAGGACTCAGTTCTTCTGGATTGCTACTGTTGCATTTACAAATGTAGCAGTGTTTGATTCAATAAATCTATGGATATCTGTAGTTTTGTCATTTTTCCTCTAAAGCTACCATACTACCAGTTTGGCCAGGGCTGTGTATCATGTACTAACCAGTTAAGGGTTAGTACATGATACACAAACTCAGATCTCATACAGATACTTATTCCATTGTAAGCATGATTTTAGCTGCATCTCTCATTTTGTGTTAAAAAACAAATCACATAACTGGACACATCTCCCAGAAGGGGTCTAGAATACATACCTTCCAAAAGACTGTCTCTACAACACTCATGATTATATACTGATTGCCACATAGCTCTGGGAAACGACGACTTCTGAAGCTCCCAACACATTTGTTTGGGAAGGTGTAAATAAAATTGGGATGGAAAGTAGATGCAAAGGTAAAGCAGCATGGAAGCCTTGTTCCCTTTTCGTGCAGTACCACAAGACTGCCCTGCAGCTCAGTTAGCAGTAGCCACAGGATGAAGTCAAAACTAAATGAAGTCTCTGCAGTCAGAGGGCCTGAGACCTGCAGCCATGGGCCCGAGTTCACCTTTATGCTTGCTGATATTTGAGACATTTCCACATCCTCCCACTGTGTTTCACAAGCAGGAGACACCGCAGCAGAAGAAAAGGAGACCTCTGTATAAGTTTGCTGAGACAGTGTTCCTGAAGACCAAACAGCCTGGGATCAGCCAGTTCCACAGTGCTGAAGCAGGACCAGAACCTAATCCCGTCTTTCTAGGTCTGCTTATGATAGCATAGTCTGTTTCCCATTTCAGATTTGTTGGAACCTCCCTGAAAAAATTTAAAAAGGGGCTATGCTGCATCCACCTTCGCAAGACTTCTCTTTCCTTTAATCCAGCACAAAGTATTCTGAAAATGTCTAAGGCTTCCTTGCTCCATTTAATAGAATGTTTAAATAACAGAGCTTGAAGCAGCAACCTGAAATCTGTGCTTACCCTAAAACTCTAAGACTGTGAGAATGAAAGACTGTGATATCAAGATGAAAGAGCTGACATGGTGAAACTGATATTATGGTAGATTTCAATAAGTGCAGAATCATATTTAGTTAAGTTTTCTTACAGTCACTATAAAAAATTTGCTGTCCAGCAGCCATTTTTCTGAATGAAAAGAGAAAAGCATCTATTACAATACAGGTTTTGAAAGCCCTCTACCCAAAGCCTCAACAAAAGCATTAGAAATTTCAATAAATTCCAAAATTCTCTTTTCCTCTGCTTTCCATCTGTGCGCAGTTTGGATGTTTTAGGCAACACACATTGTTTCCTGACTACTTACTCAAGCATGTGTTTAAATACAGTCAATTTCCATTAAATTCCTTGCTTCTGGTTTCTGAGCAGAAGTTTTTTCAATTGCTTTTATTTTATTTGTTTGCTGCAAAAATTGGAAATGACAAGTTAATGATAAAAAGGAATAAAGAATGTTTATGATCCATCTCAAGGGACCATATTTATTTCTGTGTTCAATTAGTTTAATGGTCTTACAGTTCCTGTCACTACACAAGACTCCTATATCTCTAGGTAGGAACTTCATGCATGTAGTAGAAGATGAAAAAATTCCTCACTTTGTGTTCATTGCTATTTTTGGAACTTGTAGAGGAATTTATTTGGCCAACTTCCCCCCTGTTCAAATAGGCAATTTATTGGCAGAGCCCCAGGAAATAAGATCTGTCTGCCTCATCTATTTTAAAACTTCTTCATCGTAGACATCTTCATATGATCTAGTTTCCTAGAACTCTTCCATAACAAGTGGAAAAGAGAGCTACTGCTATATCTCATCTCAAGGTAGGCATCTGAAGTATATCAGAGGCATCATGCACCTCACATCCTACTCTCTTTACAAAAATGATACAGCCAACTGCCTCAGGCACAGATACTCAAAGTTGCGTAAGTCAAATTCTTCCTTCATAGTGTTATGTTGCAAGATCAAAATGGAGACTAACAATAATTCTTCCATCTGTGGATCATTAGACACATTTTAGCATGCAGATTCTAACTAATAGGCCTTTCAGAGATAATTTGCTAGGAGAAAGCAGGCCCCTGAAATTAACTGTAAGCTGCTGTAGGAAGGAGATCAGCAGGCTTTCCATCTCTGAAGGCAAGTCACGAAAGAGGCCAGGAGTTATCTGGGCACAGAAGAAAACAACAAACCTAAATACTTAAATACTGCAGACTCCTTCAGGTAGATGAAATGCATGAAGAAGTACAGGAAGTTCTTTTTTACTTCATATGGTTGTCTTTCTGATGGACAGGTGATATATGCAATCACATTTCTCAAGGGAAAGGATTTTTCCTGAACTATAGGATTGGAGGAGCTCTGTGAAGAAAGGGAAGTTCAGTGTGTGGAGTCCGACCTCTAACTCAGCAATTGCAGTTTAGCTGCCAAAGTTGAAACTGGAGAGGTTTATCAGTAGAACTTCCAGGAAAATTAATGCCCAATGTCACTGTCAGGGAGTCATTTGTGGGACCATCACTGGCATAGGTACAAGCACTGTACTAGACCCACAGTTGGTGGACCTATGAGCCATGTTCAGAAAGCAGTCTACAACAGCATTATGAAAAAGTCTAAGATACATACATGTTTTCATCACTTGGCCCAGAAATTACTGTTTTTCCCACAAGTTCAGTTATGTGCACTCTTCTGTCAAATCACTTCCAAAATCCAATAATACAAATCTCATTTTTCAAACAGCACAGTCAGCATAAACAATGTCAACTTCAAAACCATGATGCATGGAAGACCTGCATGCCAGAATCCCTATTTATAGACCACCTGCCCTCTGAAACATACAACAAAAGCTAAAACGTCAAGGGGAAGTCTCTTCTACCATTGCATTTGGTTTGCAATAGCCACTTAGTAAATAAAAGAGGACTTTTATCCAGCAAAGATACTTAGAGAAATAGATCATTTTTCTAAAAGTTCCCTGAACACTACATGAAGAACTATCTAGCAATAAGCAAAAAAAAAACCAAAAACAAAACCAAACCAAACCAAAACAAAAAAACAAACAAAAAAAAAACGCCAAAAAACCCCACCAAAAACAAACAAAACAACAACAACAAAAAAAACACCACAAGCACTCTTAGCACATCCCATTCTATTCTGGAACTTGAATGCAATGTCATTAAACACAGTTGGAAGAAAATGCTGGAAGTAAACCTTATCAAAACCACATTCCTGAGACTTTAAGCAACTTCTCAGTCTCATGAAATCAACCAACAGGAGCAAATTCTCTATAATCCCAGCAGCACTGAACACTGACTGCATGCATAACTTGTACTAACAGCATGTACTAATTGCAATGAACACTCCCTACAACAGACCCCTGAGCAGCTCTGGCTGCAACCCTTGGACAAATGTAGGAGGTTTCACCCAGAGGTGCACCAGAGGTCATTAAGGCATATAGGAACTGATAATAGGCAACTGTTAGATACCAGCATGAACTGATATATCCTGGCTGTACATGACAGAAATATCCAGCTGTCACTGACAGGCATTTCACAGGAAACAATCATTCCATCTTCATCTTTATGGAGATATTTTCATCTCCACAAAGGGAACATAAAAAGAAAAACCTCAGAACTCTATTTATAACATATTATGCTGTCTTACCTTAGCATTGACCTCTCCATATTCTACAGATTATACACTACATGTCTCGCTCCCTTAAGTGATAATTATCTATTCACTTTTCTCAGCTTCTCTTTTTTTTGCTTTTATCTCTGTTTTCTCTCATTCTTTTCACCCTCTCAATGCTCCTTCTGCTTCATATGTAACAATACCTATTTCTTACAGAGATGGTTTAGCTGATGCATTATAAATTCTGAATAATTGTTCTTAACATATATTTTGCTTTGAAAACTGCTACCACTAGAGCCCTGGAAGACACTTCCAGCTCATGTCCAAGGTAATTTTTCTTCCTCAAGAATATCAGCAACTCCACTGAAGAACACTGACTGTGCCTACAAAAGCCTGTCTTGTCTACAGATCCTTAGAAAGTCCTGTCAAAGGGTAAAATATTCTCACGATTAGTTTTCCTAAATAGTTAAATTTCCTATTTAAATTTCCCAAATGCTTTTCATAATATTTATGAAGTTTTCATTTGTTCTTGTTTATGTTGTGTAATACAATAATGATGAAGTAGCAAAGAGATGACATCGAAATGCTTGCTGATGGTATTAAGTTATTGAACATAATAAAGAGGGGAAATGACTATGAAGAAAAATTTGATTCTGAATAACTGGGCAATAAAACAGTATATGAAATTCAATGTAGACAAACAAAAATTTATGCACATTTGTAAAAACATAGACTCTTCATGGCTCCACTGGCTCTGATCTGAAGCAATTATGAGGCTGGAATCTATATATAATATATAATTAAATGTTAGGAGCAGTTAACAAGTAAGAAAGTAACAGAGCAAAACAGAAAGCATTATTAGGCTGTGGTGTAAACCCATGGTGCACCACTTTCTGAGACACTGTGTGGGATTCGTATCTCTCCATTAAAAAATGTACGTGGATGTTGTTACCATTGGGGATGGTGACTCTCAAGCTTAGTTAGCAGAGTGAGAGCAAACTTTATTCTTCCAAATCCTCTTTTATAGACAGTTCCGAAAGGATAAAATTGTATTGGTTAGCAAACCAGTACAAGACCATCATTGGACATTAGGAACAACAACCCTTGACCATTTCTTGCAAGTAAACAAGTTAGACAAACACCACCTGCAAAGTTGTTTTCTCTCTCCAAGGACTGTTTGAATTCCTCCTCACAATTTCTCAGGCCACTTTCTCAGGTCTGTGTGAGGGAGTTATGTGACTAAGTAATGTGATTTGTGTTATACAGACACTGAGCTACCACCTGATTCCTCACATTCAGTATCCACACATGGAATCTGAAAGGCAAAACAAAGCGATAAGGACACATAAGGATTTGGAAGGGATTCTGTATGAGGAATAAATAACGATATTTACTTCTGGCCAAAGGGATGACAGAGACAAGAATGGTGTGGCAATAAAGTCATATGTGATATGGAAAAGGTGAGTACTCAAAGGCTCACTCTATCTGCTGGTATAAGAACCAGAAAACAGCAAATATACCTTACAACACAAGCCAAAGGGAAGAGCTTTTCTTTGCAAACAATGAGCAGCTGAGCTGTGAAACTCCTTCCCTGAAGAAACAGAAGGTGAAAAATATTGACATTATTTCTATAAAAGATGGTAGAAAAATCCATTGATGGATATGAAAAACAGAAATTACCTCTATTCAAGTAACCTCAGTGTCACTGCAGGCTGACTTTCAGGAAAACAATTTGTAGAAGCCTGCTGACAGAAAGAGGATATTGATATAAATGAACCTTCTACGTGAATCCATGCAGACACTCAATAGCTTTTTCTGGACCTGAATCACCAAAAAGTTTCTAAGGAATATCCCTGCTGTCCTACAATTGATAGGAGCTGGATGACTTTTTTATCAGAACTACTATAGGAACAATTATCCTCTGGACAAGCTGCTTGCCAAGGTGACCTTTTATAAAGATGCAGTCCCCTTGGATGGAAAATGTTCCATATTAGCCAGAAGGATCTTATTTCCTCACTGGTGAAACCCTTAAATGGACAGCCTTCGGGCTGGTAGCTTTATACTGCCTGACTCTAAATCTCCAGCAGTCTAAATCTCTGAGGAGTTTTAGCCCAAAAAGTTCTTGAAAAAAGAGATAGCAGAGTAGTGCTGCCTTCCAGCAAAATACATATACGCAAGCCAGATGAAGCATGTTTGAAGAGTTTCCAACAAAATATCACCAGCCTAGTCATGCCTAACACCTTTAAAAATTATGCATGAGCTACAGGGAGGCCATGTCATCTTGCTGTTCAGACTGTTTGCCATGTCTTAAAAAGACAAAATATCCCATGTGCATTTTAATTGATTAAACAGTCCATAATAGCTTCAAATTTAAATTCTCAACTTTCATTAATTCTTGAAATTATTAATGCTATTCCTGGGCTCAAAAATATTATTCTACAAAAAAATCCCCAGACTTATGAGATCATCTAAATTAAAACACACTGTTTGCATTATTCATGTTGAAAACTTCATTTTATTTCAGTGAGATTATTCATTACAGGAAAGATTCTGAGTATAATCACTGGACTCCAACTACAATTACTGTTCCCCAGTCTGACTCTATTTCTGTCCATCTCTGCTTAGTCACTCATGGCTCTTTACTATGATATCCGAAACCCTCCTTCTTTGTTATCTGCTAATATTGTCAGATATCTGGTGAAAGATATCACATTTGAAAAAAGAAATAAAAGGGTACGATTACAGATACAAACAATTTTCAGTGTTTGTTGTCTTCTGAAAATTTTAGGCATCCTGGTAGCACACATTCATAGTATCAAGTCTGGAACTATTTTCTTTAGGAGTGCACTCAACAAATCTCTAACTAATTTATGTAATCTACATCTCTGTCACCTTGTGATCATGATTTAAGCAAGCCTTCTTTCTTTAGGTCCTACAACATCCAGTGTCTCCACCTCTTTGCTTTTTCTCCTTAAATAATGTTTCACTTTCTCAGGAAAATGTGAGTGACAAGGTAGCAGAAGCAGAAAAGATTGTCATGTTAACGAACAAAGATATAAATTCTGCAGTGCTACATATAGTTAAATTTTTTTCAAAGACTATATCAATGATAATATGTAGTACTCCTAAACTCAGAGAAAAATACAGCTCCTATGTACTTCCACCCATCCTGGCTGCCCCCTGTTAGGGCCAAGTTAGGTTCTTGGTCAGTATCCTCCGAACATGCCCACCAGCACTGAAGCTGCACACTTGAGAAGCTGAGAATCAGGTCTCCAACACTCATCTGTAATTCCACTTCAGCTGTCTCCTCTCAGTTCATGGCAGGGTTCACCTTTTATTTCTTGGCCTCTGATGAAAGCTAGCTAATTAGCAAAGCAGCATGAAGCTGGCATGATTGACAGATAACACCCCATGAGTGAATAAAAAGCTGCATTTTGAAAGGATAAAACAATAAAGATGTTTCAGCAAGAAGATAAACAGCAGGATTCCAGCAGGGAGTGTTAAAATATTCCCAGAACATCACACCAGAATGGGTTTTTTGTCATCTGGTTTCACAAGAAGTGACAATCTCAGCTCAGGGTATTTGATTGACTCTAGCTCATGCATTCAACTTGTGAAGCAACTGATATTCTGAGAACACCACAGGAGAAGAGGACAAGTAGCAGATTACATCCAGAATTGCTTGAAAAAATACTTGTAAGTTTTCTGGAGGCAGTTGGAGAAAGGAGACATGGAGCAGATTAAGTGTTCAGTGCACATTCTCTTTGTAGCTACTTGGACGTGGGTAAGGAATAAATTTGAACTGAGTTAACTACCATGGCTAAACAGGAAACACTCTTGTACCTAAACCTGTATACAGAGACAAGGCATTGTTATTTCTGCATATAGAAGATTTATATTCATTAAGAACAGCTTTTTGTATAGTAAGTTAAAGCAAGTTTAGTCATTTTAATACAAGTTTTTATTTGTCTGGATTTTATGAGGACTTTCTTCATAGTGATTTCATTGTTACTTATCTCTTGTAACAGACAAAATAAACTGAATTTACTAATTCAAGATGGCAAAGTCACCACAAGTTATATTGCCACTCCATTCAAAGCTGTATTTACAGAACTGTTCTGTTCCTCCTTAGTTATATGACAAAGAGCAAATTTCAAATAAATTATTAAATCCAAAACCAAGTTCTACCACTAGAGTCAGTTTATTTATCAAACATTCTTAATTCCTTGTCCTTAATTATCTGCTGTGCCGTCATGCCTGTAAAAATATGGGTCTCTTCCAATTCCAGATATAATCTGATTCTATGAAATGTTTTCTGTGATATTTTGTGAATGGAAATTAATACAGAAAGAAGTTTTTATATATGTTTGTCTTGATAAACTTAAATAATTATTTGTTCTGACATTAAATTTATCTGCTGCACCATAACGGATATTTTGTGGCTTGCAGGACAGTCTTCTCTGTCAAACTGTAATAGCATCAGACAATCTATCTTGGTTCATTATATTATATTAATTACATTTATCATGTTATCACAGCATAGTAGAATCATGCAGCGGGCTAGTAATCATATTAAATCACAGTACGGATTCCATTTTGCAAGATTATTTTCTGATTTTTAAAATGTGTTACAGGAAAACCACAGATCTGAAAATATAGGACCAAATACAGCTGTGGGGAAATAAACACTCTTTAGAAGCCTGGTGGTTTTTTCAGGGAAATATTAAACTTCTATTTAACTTGCATGCCTGTGAATACACAGAATTGTTTTGATGATTCACAGAGGATTGTAAGTAGTGCTTCAAACACAAATGTGAAACCTGAAATTGAGGCAAACAAAAACAATAAGAAAGAGGAAATATCTTGTGAAAGTAATCAAAAATGTTATATTGGTATACAGCTATTATAATATATAATTTATAACTGTGTACACAGGACTAAGGAAAAAAAACTCAACTAGATTTCTTCATGTTTATGGTAATTCTGGGAAAAAAATAGGTTGCTGCAATATCACAAAGCCAATTTGCTATTAAATGTAGATTTCCTGTTTTGAGAACCACCCAAGTGGAAATGTTTTCTTTTCCAAGTGCTTTAAAATGTTAAGTCATATTGTTTCAACATATAAATACAGAAATAATTTTGCTTAAGCACTTTGTCTTTCTGAAGAGAGAAGAAATATACTGGATTAATTACTTCATCCAGCCTTAAGAGCAAGTGAAATCCAAAATTGCATTTGATGAGAAGTCTTGGTGTTTATTTCATGTTCCCTGAATGGTGCCAGCATATCCAAGAGAAAAAAAAAAAAAAAAAACTACAAAAAAACCCCACACTACATGTCTCATATTTGATTTTGAAATTGGAGTAATAATTTACTTGTTAAGAGCTAAATATTATTCTTTGTCCAAAACATCAGGCTGCTAAATCTTAGGCAGTCCCCATGCTGTTTCATAAGTTTCCTGCCCAACCTTTAGTCAAAAGCCTTGGCTGAAGTATTCTGTATATCAAATTGCTCCATATCAAACGCCAGAAAATGGCTTCTCATATTACCTGAATACAAAATACATATTTTTAATAGTTATCAAGTTCAAGGATGATGAACCTCTCAAAAGAAAATCACTTGGATAAGGAGGAAATCTTTACCCCAACTGGAGTTCCTGCTACTGTATCAGCTGTAGCATCTTAATGTTGCCATCCAGACAGTGCTAAAGCAGACATCAAAGAGAACCAAACTAAAACCAGAAGAATAAAATGAGAAAAAGCAGAGGCTGAAGTAGGAGCATACATCTGATATATATTGCTTTATACCAACTGCTGACCCATCAGCATTTCTAAAAATGATGGGGTTTGTATGGCAATGTCATTTTGAATGCAAATACAAGCAGGCTAAGATTTTGTTCCCATTTCTCAATATTTTCCTTTCAAACAATCAGATTTAACTTGTATCCTTTTTTAGACTTTGAATGAAATACCTGCAAATATTATGTGCCTAGATTCATGTGTTGTCTTGGATTGAAAGAGGTATTATTTTATTTCCACATAGTGAACTATGAAATCTAAACTTAATTTAAAAGATATAAGATAGTTTTTTAAAATTGCAGAATACATAAGTATTCTGTAAGGTGAACACACAAATTTACCCTGCCTGTAGTAAAATACAATACAACTTTACTCTGTTTTGTTACTCTGCATAGTCGCTAATCACTGTCAGCGAACTAGAATAAAATTTGAAACAACAAATTAAATCAACTCAACTATTCCCCACTCTGTCCAAAAAAAAAAAAAAAAAAAAAAAAAAACCAAACAAAAAAAAAAAAAACCCAGTTTTTTGGGTTGAACTGACCTATGTTCATATAATCACACCATTCAATTTTATTACCTTGTCTTACATTAGTTCCAGGAGTCAAAAGGAGGTTTTGGGAGCCCTAAATAAGATTCAGCATATAATACAAGAATTTCTCTTTAAAAGTAGGAGTTCTTATTTCACCCCCAAAGTGTGAAGTTTGGACACAAAAACCTCACAACTGTCATTAGAACATAAATAATTTTCTTTCTTTTCTAGTAAAGCTTACATTAGCTCTGTTAAAGGCTTAATCAACATGTCTGTTCACTTCTTCCTAGCTCAAAGTCTTCTGAAAGGTTACCAATAGTATTTGCAAGAGTATGTACAGTAGAAAAAAAAAAAGTGAATTATTATAACTTCTTAATAATAGGCTTAAAAACCTTGAACACAATTTTAGTTCTCCATAATACATTCTTTAGAATTCACAGATTTACTCTACCATCTTTCAGCTCTCTTTTAATAGCTGCTAACAACCTATTATTTCAAAGCCTTGTGCCAATTCTACATCTATAAATCACCATATCAAGACTCACTAGGTCATTTGAAATAGTCTACATGACACAGGAAGCTAAGTATAGAGTTAGTTCTTTGAGAAAGTCTTACTGCAATCACTAAGACTTCAGCTGCATCTTGTGATGGTTCCTGCCAGATTCAAGATAAGAAAATCAATCATCCAGGCAACAGAATTTTATTACTGCAGTCCCATCCTTCCCTTTAGGAACTATTTGTAGTCCTCTTGTGAGACTGCTAAGAACAAAATTCTTTCTTCCTATGGTACCTTCTATTATTCAAAACTTCCTTACCTTAGTACCATTTTATTTTTATCCTCAAAGCAAATCCTAATGCAACTGGTGTACACAATCTTGTATTGTAATGTAGTATTCGAAGTTAGGCATTTTCATTTCTTTTCTCCTTCTTTTTTCTTCCAATACTGTTCATGGTGATTTCTCAATTGACAAGTCTAAAAACTCTGATATCCACTCCAGCAAACCTATGCTTCACAGTCTTCAAAGAAAATTAATATAATCACTATGTTATTTTTCAAAAAGATAATTTTTAAAGTAAACATTCAAATTGAAACTTCTTTAGGTAAATTAAGTTGCTGAACCTTATGCTATGCATTTTTTCCTTCAAGAATGTGTTCCAGAAAAGCTTGTGTAGAAAATATTTTTCCTTTTCTCTTTTCTTTTTAATGTACATTTTTCCAAAATAAATACTTCACAACTGAAATCAGACACGGTATTTCAACTAAGAATATGATGGTTTGAGGAAGTTATGAGAAAGGAAAACTGGGGTCAAAGAAGGAAATGGAAACTCACATATAAACAACAGGTCTCTGCTGTGATGTTGCATTAGAGCAAAAATTTTTGTATTTCTACTGTGACAAGTGCTGCATTTTCTGCCACTACTGTTTTTGCAGCAATTAAATTTTACGAATTTAAAAGCTTTCTCTAACTGTCTGGAAAGCTGTGCTGCAGTCCCATTTTAAAATAAATTTAAAAACTCCCAATACTGCAGCTGGCCTATTTATTACGGTTTATTATCAATAACGATAACATAATCAGGGGAAATTATTGGTACTGTTTAAACATTTCATTTCTCTTTAGAATTTTTTTCAAGATATTTGAGTACAGCACCAAAAAAAGATAATTCCTTAAGGAATATTGCTTCACTGGACAAGTGAAGCACATATTGGAGGCTTCTAAGGAGGTTTAGCAGCCTGTCTTCAATTTAAGGCGTAAGAACTTGGAACTCTATGAAGCATTACTGCCAGAGAAGCTAGGATCACATTAAGTAGAATTTCTTACCTCACAATTAATTTAAAAGTACTTTCGTTCATTAAGCCTTCATTCAAATGGATAGTAGAAAAACATATTAAGTAATAATTTTAATGTAAAAAAGTATTAAATTCCTACAGTCTGGTCTGGACCAGTAGCTAGAGAGCTATCCAGAAGGAGTCGTTAATGGGAATGCATGGCTTCAGTGACTACAGAACTATGAAATACAGCTTATCCTCTGAATCACAGATATTTCGGACTCAAAAGCAGGAACAGTATAAAAATGCATCTAGAAAATGTCTCCTTTCAGAAAAAAAAACCCATGTTGGTTGTGCAATTCCACATAATGTTCACGTTAGCAATTCACTGGTACTAATGGATGCTTGTGAGAAGCTCTGAAGCTAAGCTGAATAAAATACTTTTAATGTAAATGTTTCCTTGTTCCCAGATTCACAATACACATTTCCATAAGGCTTTCATGAGAAAAAGTTGAGTAAAAACTGACTGGTAAATAAAAGCAACAAAATATGTTTCTTAGTTACTAAAGGAATCATCATCTACCCACATGTATGCATTTTGCCGTGTATTCATAAAAATATTTGTTAGTTTTTGAAAGAGAGCACTAGCATAAGAGTTTGTTATGCAATGTTTAATTAGAAATTCTCAAAGAAAATTGCAGAAAATCCAGTGTTTACTACTACACTTTGGGGCAGGCGGACCCTTAAGAAAAGAAGAGGAAAATATATTTTGCCTGAAGACATCCAAGTGTCTGTCCACTACCAGAAGTTTTTAGAGTGCAATGAGAAACAAGATCAAATGTAGTTTACAGATTGCAACAGATATAGATTGCTTTAAAGGAACTAGGAGCAGGCACGCCATGAGACCTCCAAGGGGTGGAAGGACTGAATTCCTGCAGAGACAGACTGTGCTCTGCTGCCACCTAGAAGGACACTTGTTTAAGAGTTTTAAAACCAATTCAGGACATAGGATATTTCCTGCAAAGGCAATATATACAGAGATTTTTCCATGATGCCCAATTTTTTTGTCTTCTTCAAGTGACTTAATGCTTTCTCTTTTTTAGAGAATCTTGTTGAATAACCCCCGGGTTTTAAAACCTCTTTAGTGTTTTGATGTGTGCGCATTAAGGGACGAGTTTAGAGAACTTAGCTTGAAGTACTGTCACAAAACCACTCAACACAAAGATCACATTATTTTTCTGAAAATCTTCCCTCAAATATGTCATTTATTTTCTATGGAATCACATGATGATCAGCCAGTGGCCATTTAGGTCTCTAGCTCTCTGCCTTGTCCTTCCCCCAAAGTTTGTGATGAATTATACAGTTAGAAAGACAAGAGAATATTTCATCCACATCTGAGAAATGAACAAGCACTTCCAACATCACTATAACAAACTCAATAATTCTCTTACAAAAGGCAAAATCTTTGAAGAGCTAAGGTACCCTGGGGAAGTGCTGGAGAGATCAGAGGCAGCTGATGTGGCCTGGGTTAACTGCTAAGTGACAGTTCTGCAGCTACATTTCTGATAATAGAAAAACAAAGTCCCAAAGTGATCATTAGGTAAGGAAAAAAAAAGAAAGAAAGAAAAGGAGATAAAATCCTGCTTGAACTCAAAGTTATCGATTGCAGCTTTGAAAAGGAAACTTCTCACACCTGCTGGCAGTTATTGTTACATCAACTAAGGGACACTTCTGCATAGTTAAAAGACATATTCATTATTTGATTGTACAGGATACTGAGTACCAGGATTTAGCTTTGAAGTTAAAATCTACCCTTCCTCCCTTCCCTGATTCTCAGTCTGGTTGAAGCCACAGCTAAGCTCCTAAAATGGCCAGGATCAGGATGAAAAGTGTCTTCCAGCCTTTTCCTGTGCCCCTTGAGGACCTGAGAAGACCAACAGCTTCCACAAAATGTCACATCAGGCCAGCAGCATAACTGTTACCTGCACATAGGGGGGGCATGGGCACACACTAGGCAGGGCTGACAGCAGTCCCAGGAATGGCCCATGATGGGCAGGTCCACAGCTGCCCTGCCAATGCTACAGCACAGCCAACAATCTGCCTCTGTGCTCCTTCCCCTGTGTTTCTCCTCCCCATCACAGCTCCTGCCCACTCAACCCCTCCCCAGTCCCAGCTGCTGCAAGGGTGGATTCACAACTCAGGAAAGATGACCTCAGTACAGAATTGCACTCAACAAGCCTCAAGAAAGCTCACAAGTTCTTACTGAACCATTTTTAAGCCTTTTTTAATTGTTATTTATTGCTGGTTATTTTCAAGTGTTGATTACTTCTTTGAATTCATAATTATAAGAATTATTATGAAAAACGTGGGCATTTCACCCCAGCTCTTAATTTTTAGTATTTCTCATAAAAAAAAAAAAAAAAAAAAAAAAAAGGAAAACTCATAAAAAAAAAAAAAAAAAAAAAAAGGAAAATAGAGAATATTAAGAAAACTCTTAACTGCTAAGTGGTGGAAAAGGCTATGCTTTTAAGAATAAAATTATTAGGCAAATTGTGTTCATGAGTTCACACTGACACAAACTCAAAAGATAATGCATGCATTTATTTGGCAGCCAGCAGTAAGAATTTAACAGGGGCAGACACATAGCAAAGATCAGTTTATGGATAATCTCATTACAAGGTGCCCTTCAAAATGAGAAAATGATATTTACATTTATATCTGTATTATTCAAGGCAGATAGTACAGAATTAAAAATCTGACTTAGGCCAAGAAATGAGTCTATCTAAATAACCGTATTTAAACAAAATATCTGCAAAGTAGGCACTCTCCCCATTAAGTTCTTTTTTCTTCTTAGAACACCAGAAATCATGTGATAGACAGATTTTTGAATCTTTAAATCTCCTGTGTGCCAGGGAGGAATAGAAGGGTGGGTACTTAAGGAAAGACCAGGGTGATCATGACTTCCTAGTGGGAATGTTGAAGCAAAAGCTGCAGTTTTCTCTGCTGGCAACCCCACAACCAGCAACTACCAAAGTGATATGATGAATGTTTACAAAAAATTTGGTTTAACAAGTTCTCATAAGTTCTGCCATTATCTTACCCTTTCTTGCCTCATATTGGGTGCTAAAAAGGACAGTTTTTGTTTAAGCCAACAGAAAGATAAACATGACACAGCCTCTCACTTGCTCAGCCTTCTTCCACCACGTCCACTTGCCCCTCCAGGGGAATGGGAGAGAGAACTGGGGGAAAAAGTAAAATTGTGACTTGAGATGAAGATAATTTAGAAGGGGAGAAAAGGAAGAGGGAAATTACTAATAGCAATAATAGTAGTAGTAGTAGTAGTAGTAGTAGTAGTGATACAAAGAGTTAGAATATAAAAAACAAGTTAAATACTATGGAGTTGGTCACCACTTACCAACTGGTGCCAAGCCAGTGACAAGCAGCAGCCCCCCAGCTAGCTTTCCCACTAGTTTATAAACTGGGCATATGGTATGGAATATTCCTTTCTCCAGTTTGGGTCAGCTATCCCGATGGTTCTGACTTTTAGCTTCTTGTTCTCCCCAGCCTCCTCACTAGCAAAGTGGTGTGAGGAGCTGAAAAGTCATTGATTTTGTTTTAGCACTGTGTAGCAACAATTAAAACATAAGTGTGTTATCAACATTATTCTCGTCCTGAATCCAAAACACGGAACTATATCAGCCACGAGGAAAAAATTTATACTAGACAAAACCAGGACATTACTGTAATTAAGGACTTCCATTCATTCATGATTACTGAAAACAAAAAAAGTTAATATAAATCAGTTGGAAAATTATCTGTATAACAGTATCCTGTCTCCTGAAATATTTACCTTTTTGTGGCCATAGCTACAATCTTAATTTCAACCAAGAGTGCTATTTGACAATTAACTCTCATATCCTTTCAAGAATAGAATCTCAAGAAAATGAAGGTTTGGTAGGGAAATCTGAAGTACCTTTTACTCGAGCTGATGGTGTTCCTTGTCTGTCTCCTCAGGAAATCACAATACCAACACGGGACAGAAGGCCTTAGGTGCAGCTACTTCTGATAACACATATATACCATGTAGTTTTCATCTCTAAGTATCACAAAATGTTTTTTGTTGGTTTTTTTTTTTTTTTTGCATATATCCTTTTACTCATCAACAAAATGCTGCCCTTTTGGAAGTAGGATATATTTTGTTCTGTTAGTACTATAAACAATATTTTAGAAAGGATCTTCATAAAAACTAATTTAAAAATGCTTAACTTTTAGTAATCTAACTAAAGTGAATATTTCATTAATAGCACTGAGACAAAATTTTTAGGAGGCTCAGGGAAGAATGAAAATCATTTCTGTTAACATTCAATTTTGTCTTAATGGATTCATTTGATGTTGGTCATATTCAAGCTGAGATTGAAGTCCAAGTAGGTATGTCCATAAGGATTAGATGCTAAAAATCTAACAAACTGTATTACCACAATGTCCTCCACTGGAATCATACAGTCATCTTGCTCTCTGATTAGCCAAAGGTCAGCTCTGCAGAGAACTAGGCATGCGGTTTTGGGGGTTTTTTTAATGGTGTTTTTCACATATTGATCTATCAGAAATAGAGTAACAGTTAGTAATTGCACAGCTTAGGATTTAGATCATTCACCTAAGTCAAAGTTGAACTAGATCAGAGTCTCTGCTTTAGTTAATGATTTATTGAATACTATAAAAAAAAATTAAAACCTCAAAAATAAAACTAGGAAGCCATAAAAGACATAAGAAAGTAAGAAACCTTGGCTGCCCAATACTGCCCGACATGACTGAGTCTTTTCCATGAGAAGAACACCTAGATGTCAGACTAAAGGTCAAATTTGACAAAACAGAAATCCACACCAGCAGATCACATTCCAACTGAGACTTCTGTTCTGAAGCTCATCAGATCTTCTTGGCTCGGCTTACTCCACAGTGGGAAAATCCTTGAAACTTCAGTAAAGTTACATAAAATGGTAAAAAAATGTTCCTTTTACAGCACTAGTTCCAAACATGTACTTATAATCCTATCAAGAATTAGTAAACTTTAAAATGGATTAGATTAATCATATTTTATGCTACCCATTATCAAGACATGGTTTTGGCAGCATTCACATAAGAGTTGTTTGATATATTTTCTCCACTAAAAGGGATAAACCCTCCATATCAACACACTTCCCACTTACAAATCATATAAATTTATTTTCCATCAGAGAATGTGTCACTGGGGATTGAAAAATTAAATTTAATTCCACCTTCCTCATTAAAAGGACCAAAAGGTGCTTAGCATGTCCCTTGGTTACTTAAAATTTTATTAGTTTTGAGAGGAAATGTTTGTTGAAATTAATCTTTAAGTTGTCAAATATTAAAATGTTTAAAAAATCACATAAAATCCATAAAAATTTAAGCTTTGGTTTTGGATTGTTACTACGTCTCTGAGCAGATGCTTAAAACTATGCTGACTCATTCTTTTCACATCAGATATACTTATTTATTCAGAAAATTCCTAAAGATATGAGAGAAAGGAATGGCTTCAATTAGCTATTTTTACTAAAATCACAGTTCTTTGATTCTCAAAAGCACTAAATTGTGGATCTACTTGAACCTCAGATTTATCCTATGGAGATATTAACACAGAGGTTGATTAATATGAAAGGGTTTGTCAAAATGGTAGTTCAGTGAAATTCCAGTGTTGGAAGAAAACTGAGTTGTGTTTGATGGTTTGACAGCTGACAAAGGCAGGGGGAAAAAAAAGATAGTTATGTTTAATTTGGTAAAGTTATTAATCTCTTTAAGCTTGTACAATATAATGGTTTATTATATTTTTCCTTTCCAAATGGTTTACATCATAATAGTTTGATCACTAGTAACCTGTTTCTAACTACAACCTTGACAAGGATAATCAGTCACTTCAGTTTAAATTCAGTCATTCTCTAATATGCCTTTCTTTCAGAGACTGACTTTTACTTTAAAGAAGTATATATTAACTGTCACCAAATAGTTTCCTGCTTCTGAACATGAAGTTGCTGAGACTGTGGGAATAGACATTAAAATAGACTTGGTTTTATCATTTGTATTTTTTCATGGCAGATTCTTAAACTAAAAGATCAGAGGATGAACTGGCCTTACTCAGCAGGGCTTGAGAGATTCCTTTTGTAAAATCTTCTCTTTTTTCCCATCCTTCCAGAAACATTCTTATTATATCCATTTTCAATCTCATTCCTCAGAAAAGATTCTACATTGTTTCTGAGACAAGTTTGGAAAACCTCCAGGGATGGAGATTCTACCACTCTTCTCTGTGTGTTCTTGGGAAGAAATGTCCAATCTAAGTTATCAACTTGCAGCTTGTGAGTTTTGTCCCTTACGTTGCCTGCCACAATCAATAAGAGTGTGTTTCAAAGTCCCCTTCAAGCAGTTTTAGGCTGCTGTGAGTTTATTTGCCATTTAACCTCTTGTTTTCCAAACTAAACAAGCCCAGCATTCCCCACAACTTTTGTGCACTGGGCCCTGACTCTCCTCTCCTCTCCTCTCCTCTCCTCTCCTCTCCTCTCCTCTCCTC